>PVKA01000280.1:0-61018 GCA_004027165.1 Ctenomys sociabilis | reverse complement strand
AGGAAATGGGGCAAGGTAGGAAGGTCTACAGTGCTTCGGCACAATACTCTTACAAACAGATTGTTTTAGTATGTAAGGCATTTTTATGTTATATACATATATGACATTGTAATAAAAATGTGCTTTTTAAAGGACAAGAAGGCAGACTTCGTGCAGGAGAATTCCTGAAATGGGGTTTTGTCATCAGAGAAGGGGATGGAGCTCAGCTCTGAGTACAATGACAGGTAGAGAGTTATAGCTTAGGAGCAAGATGGCATCACTACGCTGAAAATTATTAACAGGTAGAATGATTTTTTCCTCAATTTTCCCAAAAGAACTTTTATTGAAAGGAGGTCAGACTAATAAGATTTTGAAGATGGGGATATGAGATATCAAGGGTGCAGGATTTTCACTAAGAAAATTAAGAAGAATTTTTGCTATAGAGGGACCAAATGGGTTAAGGACAGAGCAAAGGCCAGGAACTTGTCAGAAAGAGGACTCAGAGAGAGCCTGACTCAAGTTCACTGACAGAAGAGAATATTAGTCAACATAATAACCCTCTGGAATAGGATCTGAAAGCCAAACAGTACTTTTACAGCAAAACATGAATGTTTGCAATAACTGTCAGGTAAAGTCTATAAAATAGTGTAAGTTCAATTAGGTTATGTTATAAAAGTCCTTTAGAGAATTTAGTGACTAGGAGTTATGGACCAATTTCACCAAGAATGTGGTTGGTAGGCTGAAACAGGAGAAGCTTGGCTAACTGGGTGCTAATACATTTCACTTGATGCATTAATTGTAACTACAGAACCTTCTGCAGGCACCTGCATCTGTGACCTCCATGTCCTTAACCATTTCATCCTCTCCTAAAAGTAATAGTGTCATACTGTTTCTGTCTCTGTTACTTTTCTAGTGACTAACTCATTGAGTAATACCTTGCAAATGTATAGTATATGTAATTAGTATAGGAGCTCTTCTGCTGACAGAGTTCTCTCTCCTTAGATGAAGAAGAGGAAAGTGATGAATCAAATGAAGATGAATCCAGCTTAGAGGATGACGAGGACGAATCTGGATCTGAAGCTGAGGTTTTGGATGATTCTATCTGCCCAACAGGTGCGTTTGGCTAAAACCATGTGTTTTTTGTGAAGTGTACCTGATATAGGAATGACACAGGGAAAATATTATCACTCCCAATCTATTTGATGTCTATCCCCAGTGTGCATTCCCCAAGATCAAAGAATGAATTCTAAGGAACAATGAAGGTTAAGAGTAGGGAAGATTTATTAAATGGAAGATAGTTCCTGCCTGAGAGACAAGAGGGGGACACAAATAGGTTGCTGATGAGCCCACTTCATGGAGGAAATTTTATAGAGTGAAATCACAAAGTGAGGATGACATAGGACAAAACAGTGATCAAACAATATTAGCTGTTTAGGTCATCTTGATCCAGTGTGGTAGCAAGACATGCAGCAGCATACATCTAAAGGACAAAGAACTTTTCAGGACACGATAGGTGTGAGGGTCTTGGTCACCCTCTGAGGTAACTGATGTCTGTCTAGACTTTATCAGACCAGGTGTTACACTTCCCTTGGGGAAACATGTAAGCTTGGTCATTCTTTTTTTATTTTGAGGCCTGGCTCCAAAAGGTGCACTTCCAGTCACAGTTGTCATGTGTTTTTATCTTTTATATTGATTCTCTCAAGAGCCTAGCCCTGTAGGACTACCCATAATATTTCTACCTAACTTAGCTAGCTGTCCATAATATGAACAAGGATTGATAATACTGAGAAGGTCAGTATTATCTTTTTTAAATTCAGAATTCGCTTAGAGTAAAATTTAAAGAAAAGGTGGTATCAAATATATGAAGGGTCTCAGAGTCTCATTATTCTTTGAGAGGTTCTCTGGATGATTTAATATCTGTTCTTGTAGGCAACCTCTTAAGAATAACAAATTAATAATTTGTACACAAATTTATTCAGTTACTATAAATTATGTGAAGTTTTCATTTTCTAGAGACATAAAAAATAGTTTTTGAAAAATCACTCAAGATTTTTTCTTTCAAATCCACATGGTGGAAAATTTGTGTCATGTCACTGGAAATGGTAGGCAGTTTATATTTGCACCATGGTGAAACCAGTCTAGAGACCAACATTTTTATAGTCTCAAGAGTTATATGGTTCTTTAGAGAAAACTGGTTTGCTTTGATCTGTAATTGGATTTTCTAGACATTTAAAGTAAGTTTTAATCAAAATTTAAAAGTTTAATGTCAAAGTTTAAATCTTGTTTTATTTAACTTTGAACACAAGAATCTAATATTTCTGAGTAGAAATGAGCACAGAAATGTTGTGATCCAACTTCCTATTTTACAGCAGAATGAAAGGGCTTGAAAAACATATGAAAGGATGGTGGTCATACTAGGCAAGAACTAAGATTCTTGGCTTCCATCTTAGTCTTCATGTTTCACGTTCTTTATCCATTTTGTGGTTAGTTAGTAATGCTGTGAGTGTGATAGAGTTGGAAAAGCACTGAAAGCTATGCACTTGAAGACCAGGCTTTCACGTATCTGTTAGGTCATCTCTGAGATTTTAGGGTCTTTCCCTGTAGAAAAAGGCAGCTCTAGCCTTGAATGAGACAGTGCACATAAAGGGCCTGGCACAAAGTCTGACTCCAAGTACCCTTCAGAACACCAGGGCCATGATTGCTATCGTGACCACTAATACCACAGTTCATACCTGCAGCAGTGGCGCTGCAGTGCCGTGAAACTCTGTTAGTGTGGGTCTACGAGTAGACTCCATTAAGTGTGATGCCCCACACTCCACGCCTCCAGAACCACTATATTCCCTAACAAATGGGGCCATTTTTTAATTTGTACTCTTGTTTCAGGCTGTGATGTGGCTCTTTTTGAACTGGCTCTTCAACTTCGAGAGAAAAGGCTGGACATAGAGGAGGCTTTCGTTGAAGAAAAAAAAATTGTTGATAACCTCAAAAAGGAATATGATACTTTGTCTAAAAAAGTACGTTTGATTGTCAGTTTATCTTCTCCCAACCTGTCACACCCTCCCAGCTGTGATGCTGCCAATTCATAGCAACAACATTGTTTGAAAAGAAATATCTCAAATATTATGAACAGTTGATTTTTTTTTTTTATTCTCACATACAGATATGGTATAGCCTATTGCTCTTTGACTATGAGATGCTCTTTGACTATGAGATACCCTTTTATATTTTTTGGACAGAATTAATCATTGGTCTCCAATTGTTTTAATTGCATAATTGTATAAGTGAAAAAAATTACAGTGAATACTCCTATAATAAATGATATGTTTTCAAGTTGTATTTAGGAAATACTGCTTTAGCACATCTTAATACACTATGAAACATTCACAAGAATGAGATTAAAAATGAGTAGAAACTCATGTATTCACTCTGTACCCCAAAAAGTCATTTTGCTGACACTCTGGGTGATGCAAACAGTGCATGCTGACAAGGACAAGGCTAAGTTTCCAGTGTGGTAGTGACTACTTTCTGCCTTTTCTTCTCACTTTCCCACTCAGCTACTCTTCTTGTGTAGAGTAACATCACCCAACTTGATTAATAGCCAGAAATATATTTTTTAAAATTTCTTTTCCTCCTTCAGTCATGTTATGGAAATCTTTCATATTTTTTAGGAGATAAAGAACATGCTTTAGAAATATGACTTTAAAGGTTTTCTCCTTATTTAATGAGGTTATTATGACCAAACAAAAATCTAGTCAATGACAGAAACACCCCATACTAAAGGTTGCTTTTTGTGCAAAAAATGTAAAAGGAGACAAAGACATGGTCTTCTAAGCCTTTATCCACAAAATCTTAAAACTGTGAGGGCACATGAATGATTGACGAAATGACATGGGTTTTAAATTGGTAAGAACAAAATAGTGCACACTCCTAGCTGCCTACAGGAGCCCTGCCCATCACCTCAGCCCAAGAGCCCATCCTGCTCAGGCGGAACTACCTCGCTCCATGCACTCACCGCTTTGGGTGTATGTCCACTGGGTCTTGTCAACATCACTCATTTGGGGCCTTCTTCAGGTAAGAGTTGTGGCAATGAATTTAAAGGCGGCAGAAGAGGCCCTGGAGGCTTATCAGCGAGAGAAGCAGCAGCAGCTGAATGAAGTGCTGGTCGTGATTCCACTCAAGCTCCACCAGGTGAGCATCTGAGAGGCCATCCCAGAGCAATGTTCATCCCATCTGCATGGCGCCATTTGCTGTCTGCAGAGAAGGGAAGTGTGGCTTCCAATCGGACAACTTTCTGTTTAGCTGGTCATTGTCATTCAGGGGTGAGAAAGATGCCCAAAGGCAAGAAAATGGACCAAGGACTGAAAAAGAAATACTTTCCTTCTGCTCTCACTTAGCTCACATTTAGTTTGTGTCTTTTTCCAGTCCTTGACGGTTGACATTCATCATGGGGAACTGGCATTTGTGCTTAGACATCTTAATTTTCTTTTATTTTCCTTTCTCCTCTCCTCTCTTCCTCTGTGTTTTTTAGATAGAATATATGGTATTTGGGGAAATACCTAGTGATCTTTCTAGTACTTTGGTCTTCTCTAACCACTCCTTGAGAAGGCTGCAAGAACGAATTGTACAGCTCCATGAGGAAAATACCAGGCAGCAAAAACTTAACAAAGAATGCCGAGAGAGGCGTAAAATGCTCATCCGGGAAAAGAGGGAGATTGCAAAAAACATACAGAGTGAGTATCTATGTATATCAGTTACTTGAGATATAATGCTTGATACAACTCTATGGAAAAGTTTATTTTGACTTGTGGTTTATAGAGTAGGTTTCAGTCCATAGTCAGTTGACTTCAAGGCAGGGCAGCATGGCACAGAGGCATGGCAGAGGAGAAACAGCTCATGGCATGGCAGCAGAAAGCAGAGAGAGAGAGAGAGACAGACAGACAGACAGATAGACAAATAGAGACAGATAGAGACTCAGAGAAAGATACAGGAGACAGACAGAGACACAGAGAAAGATACAGGAGAAAGAGAGATAGACAGACAGAGAAAGACACAGGAGACAGACAAATAGAGAAAGATACAGGAGAGAGAGGCAAACAGAGATGAAGGAGGGAGGAGAGATATAACCTTCTAGGCCACCCCTCCAGGGGACCCTCCTCTTTTTGACCAGGCTCCATCTCCCAAAAATCACATGTAGATATAAACTCATCAGTGGACAAATGCAGTGGGTGAGTATCACGGCTCCACAATCGAGGTCCTACCTGTGAGCTCATGAGGGCTGGAGGGGATATCTTAATGTAAATCATTGCATGACGCCCATGGATTTTCCAGTAGCACTTGTTGGCACTAGAGGGAACTATCAGGTAAACTTTAAAACAGTAATTACAAAATCAGAACCACTGAAAGAGAAAAAAACATTTTCCCCAGCCAGATAGCTCAGCGGACTAAAGCACCTGCTTGGGCAGAGCAGAGCCAGGGTTCCATCCCAGGCCATGCCATGCTGGCCCTGCCCCCAGAGTGCACTGAGCCAGTGATTGAGACTGGGCGTGATGGCGCATGCCTGTAATCCCAGCACTTGAGAGGGTGAAAACAGGAAAAACACTACCTACCCAGTGAGACCCTATAGACCCTGTACCAAATACATGAACAACAACAACCAAAAGACAGAGAAAAGAGAGAAATCACAAAGTGTTTCTCTTTGTATATGATAAAATTTAGAATAATATAATGATTATGTATATACTACCACACTTAAGAAATAAATCATTGAAGATACATACAAATGAAGCCCCTTCTCTTTATAACACAATTTTCTGATTCTTCCCTAAGGTTGAGCACATGTGTATTTTAACACAGTGTTTAGAGCTAATTATTTTTTTTCTTCTTTTTTTGGCAGAACCAGGGGATTGAACTCAGGCCTTTACGCTTGTCAGGGAAGCACTTATTCCACTCAGCCATCTCCCCAGCCCCCTAGAGCTAATTATTTTAACTTCATATAACCAATTTTTGATATATATATATTTTAATTAATTAATTAATTTATTTATTTATTTATTTATTTTCGGAACCAGGGATTGAACTCAAACCCTTGCGCTTGCCAGGGAAGCAATTATACCCCTGAGCCATCTCCCTGGCCCCTGAGTTATTTATATTTCAACAAAAATATTTTACTTTGTTTGCCTCTGATTGGTGAATATTCCAGTATTTCTAATGTTTCCTTATAACAGATAGTGTTACAGTAAAGCTTACATATATCTCCTTGTGAACGTGTCTGAGAAGATCAACCTCTAATATTGGGATCTCGGAGTTAAGGGGAATTTGTGCGTTTACTATTCTCTAAGACACTGCTCTGTGCCTCCACAGTGCTTAAAGCCATGTCCCCTCCTAGCAGAATGTGAGAGTTGCTCAGGTTCCATGTTTTCATTAACATTTGATACTGTCAGGCTCTAATGCCAGCCTGGTAGACTTTAGGTTGTATTTCAAATATATATAAAATATAGCAATAATTCTACTATGCATATATCATAAGAAAGTGAAGTCAATATGTTGAAAAAATATCTATACGCTTGTGTTTATTGCAGCCCTACCCACAATAGACAAAATATAGAAAAAAAACCTCGTTGTCTGGTAGCAGATAAATGAATAAAGAAAATGTGGTACATTTACCAAATGGGATACTACTTAGCTTACAAAAAGAAAAGAAATCCTGTCATTTATAATGACATGGATGAGCCTGAAGGATACTGAGCTAAACAAAAGAAGACAGGTATAGAAAGACGACTCATAATCTCACTGATCTGTGGAATGTAAAACAGTCGAATTCATAGAAAAGAGAGGAATTTGGAGGCTAGCCCGGCCTGTGGAGTAGGACAGGAGATTTGGCAAGTGTCGGCTTAGGGGAATCACATTTCATTTAAACTGGAACGATAGGTTTCACAGTGCTATTATATGACATGGTGATTAGGGTCCATATGAAAATTGCTATGAGAGTACATAAATGTTCTGACCACCATAAATAATTTAAAATAATCAAATAAATAATAATGTAATTCTAATGTGCATTGCCTCAATTTAATCATTCCCCATGTAAACATATTTCAGAACAATATAGTGAGGTCTTGTCTCAAAAAAACGAAAATGCTTCTTGTAATTTTAAGTTATCAAGTATTGTAACAAAATTGATCCTGTGGGAATCCACGACTCAAGTCAATAACTATTCTTCACAAGGTACTTCGTGCCTGTGGATAAGTACTTTCTATCTTCACACCAAGGTAACTGTGATTTTAGTCATGTGGCAAAGAGTTACTGTGGCACAATGTCTGAGAGAAGGATGAAAGATTTATGTTTGCTCTTGATGCTGGAGGTTTCAGTCTCTCACTTCCAGCCTAACTTCGGGGAAAGCATCAGGACAGCAGCGCAGATGGTGGCAGAGGCAGGTGCTCACCTCCTGGCCACCAGGAGGCAGAGAGAAAGGGAGAGCCAGGGCTGCCGCCGAGATGGGCCCTTGCAGGGGAAGCATACTCCTTCACTTATTTCTAAGATTGGCTGCAGAGCAAATGGCGAGAGGTGTGGGAAAGGATGCCTGGCCTGGCAGGGCAGGGAGGGGCAGAACATGGAGACTCGTGAACCTCCCCAAGGACTTTCATTTCTATTGGTTTCAAGGATGATGCTATTAACTGTCTACTGTGTTTCTAATGATGGATGCTATCAAGATCAATAGTCACAAAGTGGAAAAATTAATAATGTAGTCAACGCCTAGTGACAGTGTGACTGTGTATAAGGCACTTGGGAAAAATAAATTAATTTGGCAAAAGATTTTGAAGATGAAAAGACAGTACAGGAATGGGTATTGTAAGTAAGAAAAGCAGAAAACAAAGAGCCACTGAAGAAAAGGCAACTGAGAACAAAATACCATCTTGCAAAAGCTATTCCTTGGAAATGTATTTTATTATTATTTATTTATTTGATATAGGGTCTGGCTACACAGCTCGGACTCATAGTGACCCTCTTGTCTCAGCCTCCCCAGAACTGGGATTACAGGCGTACACCACCACATCCAGTTTTGGGGATGGCACAGAGCTCCTAGTGTTCCAGGGCCTGCACAGCATGTGGTGCTGAGGATGGAACCCAGGTCCTTGCACTTGTCAGGCAGGTGCTTAGACCACTGAGCTATTCCCGAGCCCAGAAATTTATTATTGTTGATGTCCATTTAATAGCTGTGGGAGCCACTGAAACTGACTGTGTTCTTTTAGAAATGGAACAAACAGTCCACCAACTAATGGTCAGCAAGTTTGGCCGAGTGATAGATCTAGAAGCTCTTCAGACACTTTCTGTTAATACAACACTTGAGGAACTGAAGATCAAAAAGCTTCAAAAGGAGCTAATGAATGCAAAAGAAATGAAGATGTGGGAGGTAAGGAGCAGGGGCCACAGAGTCTCAGTCTCCTTGATTAACTCTGGGTAAAGCACGAAATCCTGAGACTCCTTAAATGGTTCCTGTGAAGCATGTCCAGCCCCAGATGTCTGGAAACCCCAGATAGCTCTCTAGGGTGTTAGGTCTGTCTCTGCTTCCTTACTGTCCAGTTGAAAAGATGTGTCTGGAATTGGAAGGACATGCACTGGCTTGGGGAATACAGGACAAATATAATACGGTATAAAATGCCATGAAAGTGCATAGAGGGATTCTACTTTGAGGCCTATACTGGTATATAAATGCTTTGTTAGACGTAGGACTTCTGTCTTCTGGTGAACCTTATTGCATTATTGTATAGTTTTTGGATGCTCTTTCAATTTGGTAATTAGAAAACATGCCTAAGTGGTAAGTTTTATGCCGTAGAGAGTGTGATGGGTAGGGACTTCAAAGGTTTAATGGCTACATATTGTACTTGAGCCATGGTGTGAGGCTATTTCCAAGTGCTGGACTAATTCAGAGGCAGGAGGCTTTGTAAAGTTTTTGTGAATTTCCACATCATTGTGACTCCTCTAAGTTCCTGTCATATTTCATCAGCAGATAGGATAGGAGGAAAAGTTCCTTGTATTTTTTTGTTCAGTGACACCCTGTCTTACTTTGCTAATCTGAGATCTACCATCATACTTTTAAGGAGCAAATTATTCAGGTGTTCATGTTAATGGAGCTGTTCTCTGCCAGAGGAATGTTGGAGAGTATATGTACAATCCAAATTAACTTGTTGAAGCAACAGGAGAACACAAGAAGCCATTGTGCCAATCTGTGGTCATTCAAATCCTCCACCGTGAGGCCAAGAGCACACGAAAGTTTGCTGCTTAATCTTCCTTCCTTTTAAGTCATGGGCATCAGTATGCATACTCATTTCATTCCTCAACAGTATGGCAATATCTATCTATGTATCTATGTATCTATCTATGTATCTATCTATCTATCTCTCTATGTATCTATGTATCTATCTATGTATCTATCTATCTTTTTTTAACCTACTTTTATCTTTGAACGTATATTCTTTAATTATATCAGATCCTGTACAGTTGCTTCTAGATACATTTTCTTATTGGCTTCTTACCATGCTTTTATCTATGAACATTGCTTTATTTTCTTAACGTTTTGATCAAATTTAATTACTAATTTTTCTCTATTTCCTGTTCTATTTACTTAATCGATTTTCTATCTTCCTGGCCGGGTAGCAAAAGATTGCTCAAGCACGATGGGAACTAATGATGAAGACAAAGGAACACACCAAAAAGCTTCACAAGATGAACGATTTATGTATTGAAAAAAAGAAACTTGACTCTCGGTTGAATACACTACAAAACCAGCAGGTATATTCCTTTTTAGAATTGGGGAGGGCCTACAAAAGTAGCTATTCACAAGAATGTCAAGTGATGGCATTTTTTAAGAAACCTAGTTAATTCTCTTGAACTTCACTTTATACTTTTTGAAGCATCCTGGAAATAGTCTAAGCCAGATATTCTCTTAAGTATGTTCCCCTATTCCTGTGACCAGAGAATGTGTTTGAGGAACAAATTCTAGAGCCCTACCTCAGAAGTAATGAATCAGAAATTCAGAGGGTGATGTCCATTAATTTGTGTATCTGTGATCCTTTTAGGAGATTCTAATGCAGGCTAGGGTTTAAGAATTCCACTGGTCTAGGGCTGTCTACATAGCTCAGCGGACTAAAGCACCTATTTAGGCAGAGCGCAGAGACTGGGGTTCTATCCCCAGTGTTCTGTGCTGGCGAGACGGTGATTGAGACTGGCTGTTCTGGCGCGCCTCTGTAATCCCAACACTCGGGAGGCTGAAAACAGGAGGATCACTACTATGAGTCTGATCTGTATAGTGAAACCCTGTAGACCCTGTACTAAATACATAAAATAATAATAATAAAAAAAAGAACCAGGTCTAAGCAAAGTCCCCCCAAAGGATTATTTCATGGGGAATGAATTCAAGGATTTGGAAAGTTTATAATTGGAGTTTAGATGTAAAAGGAAGACTAGAATTTGAATATGGAGTACTCTTTTTTCCCCCTGAAGAATCAAGGAAGTGTTTGGGAAAGTTAATGCCTAAGCAAAATCTTCACCAACTAAGCAGCCAGAAAAGATTGCCTGATTTGCTACTATGCTTGGGTTCAGCTTCATAGAGCAAAGAGCTTAGAGGAAGGAAATCAGCTGTCTTAGAAAGGAGATTGCTAATGTATGTCTCTACATAGTACATTGATGTACTTGTATCTTTACAAGTGTACCTACGCTATCTCATCTTAACCGTCAGAACACTTTCCTCCCTCCCTCCCTCCCTCCCTCTCCCTCCCTCCTTCCCTTCCTTTCCCTTCCTCTCTCTCTCTCTCTCTCTCTCTCTCTCTCTCTCTCTCTGTTTCTCCACTTTCTGTCTGTACTGGCAATCAAACTCATGACCTCACCCTAGCCAGGCATGCTCTGTGCCACTGAGCTAGATTTCCTGCCTAATACTACTTTCCAAAGCCCAGAAAAGTTGAGTAATTCTCTCAAACTTTCAGAATGAGTGCATGGTAAAGTTAGTTTTGAACTCAGGTCTGTCCTTCCAAAGCTGGCTTCATTGCTTCTTATAGTGACCTACAAATGAAGCTGGTTGGTAAAATGAAAAAGCAAGTGTTGCAAGACACTGTAAAGTAAGATAGCCAAAAGTAGAGTATGATGAGGACAGAAGAGGAGGTAAGTGGCCAACTGGAATGGCAGTTCTTGGGCATGTTTTTAGCTACAAATAACAAATGTCCCCTCTAGAGTATTAAACAGGAGGCATTTTTTTGTTGTTTTTGGTCACTTAACAAGAAATCTAGGGGGAAATGACAGAGGGCTTTGGGCTTGGTGAGTCTGTGATGTCAGGGTATCTGGGTGAGTATCCTTCACAGCTGTGAGCTATGGCTCTGTTTCACATTCCTTTGCCAGCCTTTTCTCCACCTTTTATTAAGAAAACATGGTTGGGGAGATAGCTCAGTGGCCTAAGTGCCTGCCTGGCAAGTGCAAGGTCCCAAGTTTGATCCCTGGTACCACATGCCATGTAGCCCTGAAACCAGGTGTGGTGGTGCAGGCCTGTAACCCCAACACGGGAGACTGAGACAGGAGGGTCATACGAGTCTCAACTGCATAGCAAGACCCTGTATCAAAAGAAAAAGTTTTCCATTTGTATTTACCCCTTATAGCTGCCCTTAGCCGAAAGAGATACAAGGTTAGTTTTTACAGCATAGCAGCATAATTCATCAACAGATGAATGGGTAAAGAAAATGTGGTATTTAAGCACAATGAAGTACTAATCTGGCATAAAAAAGACAAAATTGAGTCTTGTCAGAAAATAGGTGTACCTTGAGACCACATTAAATGAAATGAGTGACACATAAGCTTAGACCAAGGGATGGAGAGCAAGAGTGAGTGAGAGAGAGAGAGAGAGAGAGAGAGAGAGAGAGGGAGGCAAAGAGAGAGAGAGAAGGGGATAAAAAATTAAGATGTGTTAGGTACACGTACCAACTGCTGAGGAGGAATTTACTCATTATGTATTGCATGCATGTACTAAAAAAAAATAAAATAGAAACGGAAGGGAGAACACAAAGGACTTCGTAGTAGTGCCTCAGGCCAGCCAGTCTCTTGGAGTCCTGCTGCGTCATCTGTAACACTGGAATAGTCGCACCAGGCTTGCTGCAGCTGTGGGTGCTAACGGATGAGCTACGCCAAGCACCATGCATGGACTGGGTCCTAAGTGTTATGTCTTTCCTTTAACAGTTGTGTTTTTACATTCAGATTATTTATTATTACTATTTTATTTTGTTTGTATCCGGCTTATTGATCATTTACTTATGTAACAAGCATGAAATAAATGCTGGATAGGCCCTGGAAGCTCAGCCGGGATGGTACAGAATGGAGGAAAAAACAGGTATCCAATGAGCATTTAGGTGGAACCATATGAAACTACCATTTAGAAAAGACTAAAACAGGCCAATATCCTACGTTTCAAACAGATCAATTTGATAACTGTAAGGATATGTATGTCTGAGCGATATCCGGATAGGAGAGAGAGGAAATATTAACTAGCCCGTGGGTCACATGGACCTTCCCGGCATGTGAGGTCTGCAGCATCAGCAGGATGGGAGAGAAATCAGCCTTCTTTTTTTTTGAAGTTGCACGAGTAAGCCTTTCTGTTGCTGGGACCAAATACCCATCACCCATGACTTAGAAGGAGAGGTCTATCTGGCTCCAAGGCAGGAATACCATGATGGATGAGGGGGGTGGAGCAGAGTTGTGTTGTTCAATCCATGGCAGTCAGGGGGACAGTGCCAGGGAGGACGGGGCCAAGGGCCATAGACCATACCCAAAGTGATGCCTCCATGACCCACCCTGGAACTAAAGTCTGGGCCGTACAGGAAAAGACAAGCGAACTGATCCTTGAGGATTCCACAGATGAGCCCTCCAGGTTCTGAAAGGCTGATGGCTGGATAAGTGCTGCTCTTCCAAGGGGATTTGCATCTTAAGCCTCGTTCATTAGTCCAAAAGCATACATTTCTTTTTTTTGTTTGTTTTTTGTCTTTTTGAGACAGGGTCTCACTGTGCAGTTCAGGCTGGCCTTAAGCTCACTTTGTAGCTCAGGCTGGTCTCGAACTCACAACAATCCTCCTGCCTCAGCCTCCCTAGTGCTGGGATTACAGGCCTGCGCCACCACACCCGGCTTCAAAGGCATACATTTCTGATAGGATTTTTAGCATATATATATATATATATATTTCTAAGTTAAGAAGCAGTAGCTTGTAAATTGACTATATAATAGAAACATAATAGTAGGAAATCTTTCATAATCCAAATCATAGTAGAATTAAAGTAGAGAGGTGCTTTCTTCCAACAGGGCAATGCATTCCAGGGCCCTCGGAAAGCAGATATCATGGCAAGAAAGAAGATCACTGAACTGATTCACATCCAGGCAGAAAAAATTTTGGCATTAAAGGAAGAGATTTCTCTTTTGCGTAAGAAAGGAGGTCTTCTCCTCCCACCTATTCAGTCTGCACAGCATCAATGAAGCCCATGGACTTTCATGTTTGCTCTTTCTCACATCCGCCCAAGATTTCCAACATGTTCACTGTAAGTTCTATCTTGTCACCTGCAACGATCCCATTTTAAAGCGAACTTCTCTAAAAGTCTAAAACTGGATCCTGTCATGTAGTTCTTAATAATTTCTCCCCAACTTGGTTATGTTAGAACCGAGTACAGAGGCCGGGGAGATAGCTCAGTACAATAAGCGCTTGCCTGGCAAGTGCAAGGGCCTGAGTTCAATCCCTGGTTCCACACAAAAAAAAGAACTGAGTACAGCACACATCCAGTTATGTTTGAACTGGAACGTGGAGCCTATGGGACTGGATATGAAGTCTCACAAGGTTATATCTCATAATTCCAAGACAGCACCTGTACTATATTTTATTTCAGGAAAATTTATTTTTCAGATATTCTAAATTTTTGACCATTGACAAAAGAATCGGAAGGAAGCTTTGTTTTCATTAAATATTCTGAGAGAACACTAGAATTTATTTTGTCAACAATGTCTTACAATAAGAAATGCAAATTAGAACTTGATACTGTTGACTTCATAAAGCAGTTACTGGTGCACTGAGGACAGACAGAGAGCAAAGCAGTGTTTTTCAGTGTGCTTTGGGTAGGCAGAATGTAGGAAATAAACCAGCTTCCTGAGTCACTCACAAAGTTTGCAAACTCCTGTGTTTAGAGAGGAGCAGATGAATGTGTTTTGCAAAGGGATTAAGCCTGCTTTTCTCTGAAGAGTTGTTCCAAGTCTGTCAGTAGGCTCAGTATTTCCCCAGTTTCTCATGGCCTGGGCTACCATCTTTTAGGTTTTATTGAGTCATTTGAGGATTTTGATACAGATCAGGAAGAAATGAAATAGACTGCCATCTCTCTGAGAAATCTTCTCTAAGAATCACTTTGACGGATGTGTACCATTTTCAACCTTTTGGTTTGGGGAATAAGTGTTCATATGAATTCACAGCCAATGAAGCATGGTTTCACTGACACTTGGTGTCCTGTTAGTGGACCGGCAGTTTGCACTCAGACACCTGTGGATCTATACTACTGACCTCATTGGAGTCTGTCCAAAATAGTCATTCTTCCCTGAGAAGAGAGAGGAAGAAGGCAATACCATATTTCATAAATATATAAAGAAACTGCAGTGTCAGGCATTCCTAATTCGTGGTTAGTCTGCTGAAGATGCCTATCCAAATTATACACAGGACTTTCTTTCTTTGTATGCTGGAATATTCTTACACCTAGCCGCTTAGCCTATTGCCTAAGACTCCTTCCCATTCCTATTTAAGAAGTCAGAATGATTTGTTGTTTATACCCATCCCCCTAAATCTTGGATGCAGTGGCTTCTCTATAGAGAATGTCCTATGCTGTATGGCCAATCTATGTGCCTTTCAAGCATGTTTTTTGCTGGTCATGGCTCTGAATGATTCCTCTTTTTTAATGCTGTGTAGAAAATCACCCAAAAACTTAGCTGAAAACAACTTATTATTGCACTTAGGTTAAGGCTGAGAGTGTTTCTAGGCTTCAGGAGCCTGGGATTAGCATCCTTTGCTCAGGGTCTCTCACAACTGTAGTCACACTGTGAGTAGGGGCTGCTGACCTGGGACACTCCGCAAGAGGCTTCGGTTTCTTACTACATGGGCTTCCTCACAGGGCTCTCTATAGCCAGTCATCCAAGGCTGAGGAAGAGTAGAAGAAGAGGTCAGGGAAAGAACCTGGTGAACAGAAACCACCGCCTTTTAAAACGTAACATCAGAAGTGACAGACCAGCATTATTACCACATGGGTCACATAGGCCAACCTCAGTGTGATGTGGGAGGCTCTGAACAGACTGGGAAGCCAGTGGAGATCAGCAGGGACTGTTATCAGGCCAGTTACCACATGGAGCAATTGATAGGTTTCTGAGAAGAGTATTGATATACTATCCCAGTATATCAATCTTGTAGTTGTCAGAGTCATAATTTATGTTGTTTCTTGGGTCACATTTTATTATCCGACAAGTGAAACTTTAGACAAGCTCTGAGCTCTTTCCACTTTTGAAATTCTGTGATTTTAATTGCACCAACAGTGAATTTAGTCTGTAAAAGAGCCATGTCAAGTATTCTGTGCAAATTCCACTTACAGTAAAACTTATCACAGTTTTTTTTTTTTTTTTCCCAGTTGGAGCTAGCCTAAATCATTACAATGTATAATATGGGTTTCATCCACCATGCTTGGAATTTGACAACACAGATAAAAACACTTGATTATTTTATTTTTAATTGGATTAGATGTATCAATAGCTTTAGTTTCATTTCTACTTGATTGTAGTTCTGGTCTCTCTTTTTTTTTTTTTTTTGTGGTGCTGGGGATTGAACTCAAGACCTTATGCTTACCAGGCAAGCTCTTATTCTACTGAGCTATCTTCCCAGCCCAGTTATGGTCTTGAATCTATAATTATATGTATAGCCGAGTCTTTGGGAAGCTTCCAACCCCAGGAGAGCACCAGGGAGCCACCTGGGGATGAGGGGTGGAAAGCCGTCGGGCTCCCTTGACTGGCGCGCTGTTTCAGCTTGCAGTGCTCCCAAGCAGCCTTACCTCTGAGATGAAGCGACCTTTCTAGCCTGTGTCATTTGGAGACTCTTAAGATTGGACCACATATATTATCGGAATTTGGGACAGAAGCTAGGGCTGCTCCACTACTGAGCCACATTTCCAGCCCTTTTTATTTTACTTTAAGACAGAATCTTGCTAAGTTGCCCAGGCTGGGCTTGAACTTGGAATCCTCCTTCTCCAGCCTGCCAGAGTGCTGGCATTACAGGCAGGCACCATTCTGCCTGGCTAACTTAGGCACTTTGGTCTGTCACCCATAGTAGCACTGAAACCCAGCATTGGACACAGAAGATACCATAAACCCCACCACCGCATGTCAGCACAGTAAAAGGTGCCGCTCACTCCCACCAAGGCCGCCCATGCCATCAGAGGTCAGCATGCAGAGGTGTGTGGCTGTGCCACATCCAGCAGGTCTTTCTCTTTATCTTAGTGCCGGTGCAGTCCTGAATGACTGAATTCAAAACCTGAACTAAAGAAATAAAAGTACAATGAAACTGAACAGCTGAACAGACTCATATTCTGGGCTGACATTTAAAGTCTAGTGTCATAACTTTTTCCTTCTTACCTGCAACTGGCTAAGGTAAATACACACATGCATGCCGTTTCACTTCTCAGGCGCGCTTTGCCTTTCCCAGGGCTCATACTGCTGCTTCCTGCCCCTCCTTTAGGCTGCAATCATTCTGCACTGATTCCAGTGTGGTTCAGAAAGCAGGTATTTCAGATATCATGTCAGGAAAGTTCACCAAAACCCATTTTGGCAGTTACTTTCACTCATCAAGGAAATTAAAAAAAAAAAAAAAAAAAATCAAAGGGAGTTCTTTGAAAGCTGAGAGTGCCTGGATTAGCAAAGATCAGAAGTCAGCCTTCTCCTGGAAGCGACCTCTACGTGCTTGGTGCTGGGCTGCGCCAAATTCGCTATCTTACTCCTTTGCTTCTCTGCTCTGCTCCTTTCTTGTTCCTTCTACTATCTTTACAATCATTTCAGTGTTTTAAAAATACTGTTCCTAAAAATCATGTTGAGAGTTCTTTTTTAGATTTAGCTGTTTGCGGGGCCAGGAGATGGTTAAGGGCTGAGCAGATGGCTCAGTGGAATAAGCACTTCCCTGGTAAGCGCAAGGGCCTGAGTTCAATCCCTGGTTCTGCCAAAAAAAAAAAGGTTTATCTGTTTGAAGGCAAAGGTCCAGGGAGGAGCAGGCATGAGACTACTTCTGGCCAGCAGAGGGTGCCCAAGACTCAGTCAGGTCTAAACCCCACCTCCCCACAAGCCCCTGTATTTCCTGGAACAGCACATATCATACTCTGGTGTAGCTCAAAGCTACAGCACTTGCTTTGTATATGCAAGGCCTTTGGGTCAATCTCCAGCACCACAAAAACAAACAAAAAATCCAGCACATTTAAGATTGTTTCAAATGCAGCATTTGAGCTGCATCTCATTTTTTGCTTAAATCTGCAAAATATCCCGCCCCCATCAAGCCTGCAGGTAATAGTGTGCAAAGACTTTCATCACATGCTTCAGTCCCCTCCCCCCCAGCAGCCACTCTCCTATTAGCCCTCGGGATTTTTAAATGTCAAGAATCTGTGGCTGATCCTTTAGTTGGGCCAGAGTGAAAAAAATGTTGATTTTAAACAAATGAGTCAGCGGCTCCAGCAGTGCCAGCTGGTTACCTTTAGGACGAAGGGAAGTGGATTTATCAGGCATCATATGTTCACATGTAGCACAGCACTCAGCTAAATGGTATTTTGGAGGAACTATTTGGTCTTCAACACGCACGCCTACATAGAAAGGATTGGCCTAATTCCTTCCAGAGGACCAAAGCTTTACCTCAAACCCAGTCAGCAGGGGAACTATGAACCCACCTCTCCTAGCCCAGTGTGAAATGTTTCCCTCTCGGAGTAGACAGTCACTAACGCATTCTGCTTTAGTCAACACACAACTGGCATGCAGTGTTTAAAAAGCCTGAAAAGAAAAATGAAAAACGTCTGCCACTGTTTCCAATTTTCAGGGCTTGATGGATCTGAAAACACTGCAACTGGGTATTTTCTTCAGCTCAAAGACTTGAATTCTAAGGGCTAAAGAAAGTGCTGACTCATCCATGACTAAGTGGAAGGTTATAGGGAAGGCTAAACATTTATTTAGAAGTTAACAGTGTTTGTTTTTACAGAGATATGTTGCCACAGATTACTGATTCTGGAAGGTTTGTTAATGCTTATGGTGCTGTACATGTCTGCCCACATGGCATCTTAGGAAACACTGCCTTGGCCACCAGCCCAGCTGTCTTCCAGAGTGGCTCTGTGATGCCCTGGCCCTTGCTTTTCACTGGTGCTCTTCACCAACAGTGTGCGAGGCACCCGCCTTCCATGAGCTCATCGGTGGGTGTCCTGTGGCCCTGAGGCAGCTGCAGGTCCTGTGAAGCATCTGCATCGTGGCCAGGCCCTGTGACTCTTTTTTAGTTGACTCCTGTTACGTTGTGGCTTGTTTCCCGTTTCATACATGATCAGGGAGGGTTCCTCAGGTCGCTCCAGAATTATAAAAACACATATACATTTATTTACAAGTGCATAAATATATAAATATGGCTATAATAGAAAAATAAATACCAATTTTCTCTGTCTCTTTAAAAACAGACACAATATAGTCTTTCTAGGATATTGGCTTCTGCTTAAATTGTGGGAGGTGGTGTTTCAAAAGACACATGCACTGATGGGCTGGAGGAGAGCCGCATTCCAGGGTCCTGTCCCACATAGGGCCCTGAAGGGTGCTGGGGACACCAGTTTCCTCTGCCCACTTGACAGGAGTCAGGACTGTCCACTTCTTCAACTGGTACAAGACCCAAGCAGCATGGGGAAGCTGGGGGAGAGAGAAATGGGCAAACATTCATATCCAGACTGACTGAGGGGTCCTCACCAATCTCTATGTAGTAAGTAGTAGGCAGCTGAGATAGAAATATAGGCAGATGGACAGGATTAGGTCCTTAAGGAGACAAGATGACTTTGCAACTTTGAGAGAGCTAGACACTCCTGTTGGGGGCTAGACCTCAATACAAAAGATCAAACAAATGCATACCTCCCTCAGGGTAGACATCAGGAACTAATATTATAAATAAGTCTCTCACCTGAAGGACTTCAGAAAAGTCTCTAACCCAGCTCTCTACAAGCAAAGCCCCAGATCTGTATTCATGCCCGCTGGTGTTGTCACTTGCTTTCTCATTTGGTCTTGGATTTAATCAATTTTACCTGAGCAATTATGCTTGTAGTCTTATTGGCTGACCATAGCTTTGTCCCACCTCATGCCCACCTAGAGAGTTCCCATGTTTTCCACCTTGGGTCCACCTCACCATATGGTTTTTCTCTACAAAAATCCCTAGAAAAAGCAGATTCCTGGGCAATCTGCTCAGGTCCCCCTTCTGTCCCTTTTTGGGACAGGAGCTTCTTTGCTCCAGTAAATACAGTCTGCCCTTGAATATATTTATTGTTCCCAAAATTCATTCTTCAGTTTCAGAGAATATGAATTTGGCCCAGGTATCTTTCAGGTTGGGAGTTTCATTCCCCTATATCAGCAGGAAGCAGTTAGTTACACTAGTCATAAGGGAGGGACAGCAACTTCCAATGAATTTGGGCTTTCATGCCCTCTCACTTATGTGGGGAGAACCCCTGCCTATCCATGTCCTTCCTGCCCTGGGACCTGGGGTTGTACAGCACTCAAGCACTCTGGTTGAACCAGGGGCAGAAGTTGAGCCAGGAGCCCATGCAGTACGGAAAGAAGCTCTGCTCTTTCCCAGGCTCAGTCCACCCTTTGATATGGCTCTGGTCAGAAACTTCCCATTCACAGTGCATTCCCTGCAGTCCAACCTAGTCCAGTTTTCCTGATGCTGGGGTCTGGATGTAGGAGGTAAGTGCCTTCAGAATTTAATGTCCCAGAGACAGTGCCTAAGAGCCACGTGGGAAAGGACAGGCACACCGTGGAGGTTAAGAAACATGGCCAGTCCTCCAAGCTAGTCTATGCTCTAGTGCATAATGCCCAGGTTTCTAAGGAAGGTGTTCCAGAGGGAGACAGCAGGGTGGGGGTGCAGCAAATGGCTCCCAGTACCCAGGAGAAGGAGTTCTGTGGAACATAAGGGCTATGATGATGATGTTTATAAGAACTTGGCACTTTAATGGGTGATGCAACTTCTTTAATTAAGAGACAAGACCCAACAAAGCAAGTGATTAGAGATGCCTTCATGTGATGAGAGGCAAAAAAAGTTGGGAGCCTTGAAACACTGAGGCCACAGAAACTCTGGGCCTTTGAGGGCTACAGACAGCAGTATTGAAGCTGGAAGAACCCCCATGGGCCTCCGTAGTGAAGGATGGTGGCCACCCACCCCATTGCCATGTCCCTCTCATACAGACCTATGGACGGCTCCTTACTAAACAGTATTTTAAGACTTGTCTCCCCCTGCCCCAAATCACTCCTAGGTTCTGGGTGCCTACCTCAGGCCACCCTGTAGCACCCTACTCACTTTCCCAGCTGGCTAACCTGAGTGGAACGGAGGATCCCAGGGAGCGTCCAGCTTAAGACTTTCAGCTGTTCTCCTTTTTGCTGATTGGGTGACGGCTGTAGGCTGCTCTTGGAGGTAGTGGCAGTCTTTGGGCTGGAGCAGCTGGTGAGTAGAGTCACCAGGCAGTGTGTATAAGAAAGAGCCCTCATCTGGGCTAGACTTGGGACCCCTGCATTAAACCAGATCAGACAAGGGAAGTAAGGAAGGAGCAGAGGTAGCCTGGACTCCCACCTTCCCCAGGCAGCTTCTCTGTCTGAGGTTGTCAGAGCTGATAAGAGCTTAGCTAGGGCAGCAACTGCTTCCTTTGAACATCAAGAGGCCCTGCATGGTAATCTCCACTGATGGTGCTAGCCCATTCCCATTGTAGTCTGTGTGGGACAGTGTGGATGGGTGTCCAGGACCCGGAGTTGGTGTTTCTGGTCTGCCTGGGAGGGAGGGATGCTAAGAAGCAATGCATAGCCCCAAGCAGAAAGGGCAGTGGACCCATAAACACATTGAGAAATGATGCCAGGGAGCAGAGTTCATAGAGATGGGGTTCTCCTGAGTGAAGCACTGCTCAACTTGGGGACAAAAGGAGAGCTGCAGAGAGGTCCAGTTACCTGGTAACCTGGTGGTTCTGGGGATCATATCCATTGTCAAGAATGGTCTGCCTCAGCAGGCTGTTGGTGTCACCTTGCTACCCAAAGGAAAGAGTAAAGAAAAGGTCATGTCAAAGAGTCTAAGAAACGTGCCTGTGTTGAGTCAGAAGGGCTGCTGCTGACTAAGGAAAACCTGGCCTAGTAGCTGGGATGAGAAGCTACCGAGAGGCAGCCTGCCCAGCTGCTCCTGTCCCCATCTTGCTGCCCGCATGCCCAGGGGTGCATTACCTGCTGCAGCTCGCCTAGGCAGTGCTGCTGAGGTTTCATGACTGGGTAGCCCCCTGTGGCCACAGGGCAGCCTCTGCTCACACTCAGTCCATTAGCATAGGCCCTCCTGTGGATGCCGTTGAGGTAGGGCTGTCCATTGGCTCGGTGGCCTGGGAGTCCTCCCAGTGGTACCATGGTGTACTGACAGGAGGATGAGAGGAGGGCACTTTGAGGGAAACCCACATCTGTTGTATTTTCTGGAAGAACAGAAGGACAAAGGTTTGCTTAGTCAAGGAGGGTCAGGGCAGCTGGAAAAGTACCACATACCTAACAGGTGAGGAGTATTTTCTCTGTCTTTTTATTGCCACCTCTTTCTAACATTGTTTCCTTTTTCTGCAATGAGGAAAAGGATGGGGAGATGTAGGGACACAGGTCTGAGTAAAGGAGGTGTAGTGAGCGAGAAGCAGCCGTGTTTAGGTGGGGGAAGTGGGCTGTGTGTGCTGTTACTTGAAGCAGAACTTAGTCGATAAATCAGACTAACCCAGGAGAAAGGAAATGCTAAGCCCAGAAAAGAAGCAGGAAATGCCTGAGGAGGAAAGAAGTACACAACTGAAGTATGAAGATGGGGCTGGAGGAGCAGTTTTGGACTCTTGAAGAAGATGGATAAAGTAGGTACAGCGGCAGAAAACAGACCAACTTCAGCTCTTCACACTCCCATCAGCTAAGGTATGGAGCTAGGATGGAAGGGCCCAGGCTTGGTGGTGTCTAAATCAGGGGGACCATGGGAGATGCCAATAGCTTGAACTGCCAGTGGCTGTGGACCAGGCACTCCTGGGTCCCTTCTGGGCAGAGGCCTCCTTGACAGCTGGGCAGCCCCTCCCTTCGTCCCCCTGCCTTCCTTACTGGGCTGAGCAGTTACTCACTTTGCTTAGACCAGGCCCTCCACAAGCAGAAGGGGATGAAGGTCACGATGATGAGGACAATCGAGCCCAGGACGACTCCGACAATCAGATAGGGTAGGTCACTGGCACGTGCCACTATGGCCCCAGTGCCTACTGGTCGCTCCATGGTTTCCGGGGGGAGGGGCTGTGGTGCGGCCAGAGTTGGGGGCGGGAGCCGACCAGGCTGACCAGATTTCCGAGCTGCAATTGGGGGACAAGGCACACATCAGCGTCTGTTTCTTGACACCTTCTTTCCAACAGGCAGAAAAAGAAAATAGAGTATTCCAATTCTATAGATATAACAAGTGGGGGAGAAACTCACAAGGTGGGGCTTCTTGTGAACTTGGCATCTAATGTGAAATCTGAACCTTATATTGCAAAACACAATACATTTTGTGAGCCAAGCACTGAAGTGTACTGGGGTACTAGGGTAGTGTTTTCTGAAAGAATATTTGGTGAACTTGGAGATTAAAATGTAAGAGAGCAGTAATTAAGTTGGTAATGAAAGAATTTTCCCATAAATTTGCTATTTCTAGTTTAAGGGATGAGAAGGATTAGGTATCAGAGTGGGATGCAGAGCAGGGATGTTTTGGGACTGTGAGCAAAATCACTGGGAGATGCCAATTCAGAGATGGCAAGCGACAAGCGGTGCGTCACCTGGGTTTCCATTACAGGTGTACCTGGCACTGCTAACTTGTTCACAGTGGCCTTCTTCCTCAACTCCCTGAGGCCACAGTCCTCTGCTCTTGCGCTATCACACTGACTGCTGTGCCTTCCACTTCTTTTCTCCTTCTGCTCCCTTCCCTCGGATGTGCCCCCTCCTGGGAAGAAGAGTGTGGCAAGCATACACAGGAAGCTCTCAGCATCTTTGAGAAGTGGCTGAACAATGCCCAGAGGGAGACGGAATGTTGCTGTCTCAGGGACAGAGAAGCATGTCACGTTACTTCTGTTCCACTCCCTTCCTGATCTCCTGACTATGTCCTTTGCAGTACACCTGGATTTCTCTCACTTTCAGTAAAGAATAGAGCTAATGATATCTACCACCTGACTAGTGTGCAAATAAGTACTAACAAGTCATGATGTGAATACATTTAACTTGTTTTAGTGGGCAGAGAGAACCTGGGCTTGTTAATAGATGAGCCTTGTCCAGAGTGGGCTCTCCCACTTAGCAGCTGTGCAACTTTCACTGGGGTGTACTGTTTTCTGAGGCTCAGTGCTTCCCTATCTCATGAGGTTGTAGTTAAATAAACCAACCAAAGTTAAGTATCAAGTGTCACTGCAAGAATAAAGAACTTATAGAAGGTTGCCAGCTTAGGAATGGGTGCTATCCCTGATGAGTTCACAGACAAGCTCCTTGAAGCCCTCAGGACAGTGACCCACTCATACACAAGTCACAGGCTTTGGAGGAAGGGTGTTGGTGTCTAGGGACACTTGGAAAATAGTCTTCTTGAAAAAGAGATGTGAAGAATGGCATAGGAGAGTCACTCTGCCCTACTCTGATGAAAGCAGTAAGAAAAGAAAGAAGAAAGTCACCTTTGGTCTCACAGATCATCACGTTGCTAAACTCGCTCTCCCCTCCTTCATTGAAGCACTGCATCTTGATGTCATAGGAGGTCTCTGGCTGCAGGTGGCTGATAGAGTGCCAGTACCTATCCCCTGGGGGAGAGAGCAAGAATCATGCATGGTGGTGGTGTTTCCTTGCTCTTAATCAGAGATCCAGACTGAAGCAGGGCTATGTCACTGGCATGGGGGAGGTGACATGGTGAGGACACACTGGAAGAAACATTCTGTCCACCCACCCACATGCCTGTGGTCCCATCCTCATGGGGAGGAAGTGTGTGCAGTGGGTGGTCCAGGTATGTTATGAGTGAGTCAGTGATATGAAGCACAGATGCATGTAACACACCAGATGCAGGTTTCATGCTTCTCCAGATCCCACTGACACCCAGACCTCCTGGCTAGCAGAGGAAGCTACATCACAGCATAGTGCCTCTCACCTTCCACCATATCTTTCTTGTAGTCACTGTCGTTGTCGCTGTCTGTGGGTCGGTAGTAGATATAAAAACCATGGATTGGCGTGTTGTTGTTGCTTGCTGGGATATACTACAGGGAATAGAGAAGAGATGTGGCAGTGGAGCAGAGAAATCATCACTAAAGCAAAGCTGCTGGGGTGCGCAAATATTGCCCCAGACCAGAGTTTGAGTGGGGTCCCCAGCACACAGTCCTGACGATGTTTCTGAGAGTCTGGGAGGAAGGCCATGGAGATCATGTGTTATTTTATTTAATCGAGAGGTCCCTAAGCTTTCAGAGACAAGACAAACATTGCACTTCTTCAAAGCTTTCTGTTCCCTCTGGACCTCACTGTGCACATGAAGGTGAGTATCTCTAGCTAGAGGGCCAGGAAGGAGGGTGGGACATAACCTGAAAATGAAAACCAGCTCGGTCTACTAGGCAAGGGATCAAAATGGCCAGGAGCCCACAAACAGCAACTCGAGCTCCTCTAACTTTCTTAAGCCCTACATTCAGCTGCTTGTGTGGGGGTGTCCAGTTCTCAGGAGCACAGGTAGAAGAATACATGGGGGGGGGGAAGGGCAGAGGCAGCAGTAGGGAGTTGATTAGTTCCTGCTCCTGCTACAAGTAGCCTGCCTCTACCCAGTAGGAGTCTCAGTCCCAGCCCCATCTCCCATGGCCGTCACAGGAAGCCACTTACCATCCACTTGAGCATGATAGTGGTCTCATTGACTGCATCTGTGAAGGTGATGTATGGGCCTGCCACGGGCCTCTCATACATGCGGCCACTGTAGCCTGACACCATGTAAGGCCGGGAGGGGGCGCTGGGCTCACTCTCCCCCAGCATATTGAGAGCTCTGACTCGGAATTTATAGGAAGTGCCTGGTGAGAGAGACCCTCACTGAGCATTTGATTTCTTAACACCCCATCAAGCCCCAGGCTGGAGGCTCTTCCATGCAACCCTTCCCCAAAGCAAGTTCCCAAAGGACTCCCCCAAGAACTCTGTCATGCTTAGAGAGCAGCAGCATGCAAGATGGCTCTGGCCCGCCTTAGGGAATCCTAGAGCAGGAATGACCTGTGGGATTGAGGCAGGGCAGCAAGGTGAGCATGCTGGCTGCTAGAGGACCAAGTGGCAAGAAGAGTCTCCTCTTCTTCTCCAGATGGCCCGGGGGCCTCTCAGGCAGAGAGTATCCAGGCGCCCACCTTTCTCTAGGCCTGTGATCTCCACAGAGAGCCGCGAGGGAGGGATGGCACTGGTGGCCAGAATCCAGTCTCCCACTTTCTTTAGTTTCTTGTATTCTACACGGAAGGACTGGATCGGGAAGCCACCATTCCCACGGGGAATCCACGTCACATACACAGAGGTTTCAGTGGCCATGGAGATAGTGGGCCTGTCTGGAGCTTCTGGGGCTGTGTGGGCCACACATGGTGAGGAAGGAAACAGGAGAAGGAGACATCATGAAAGGATGCAGTATTCCAGGTGGACCTAGCCTTCGGGTGACAGAACCTGCTCCCCCACCCCAGATGATACTTGTATCAGATCCTCCTATCAGGAGCAAACACACTTTCAGCTCCACTTGTGCAAAGCCAGAGCGTAGAGGGCCAAGACTATTCTCTGGATGGAGCAACAAGTAATTCCAGGGTCAGACTCAACTCCTATTTGAGAAGCACCAATCTATATTTTCTCATTAACTGGGACAAGGTCAAGAAAATGTCACTAGCGCTCCTGGATGAATAGAACCCAAACCTCATTCAGTCTGTAGGGACAGGCCTGCAGAGGCAGTTACAGTCCTGACTGTCCACAGCCCCTGCCCCTCACTATGGCTTGGGGCTTACGAGAGAGGCGGCCGTGGTCCGGCTGGCTGCTGCTTTGGAGACTGGCACCTGGGTCATCTCTCTGGATCTGTTGCTCCTTACTGGCCACAATTTCAGGCTTAGCTCGTCGTCCTGGTGAAAATGAGTTGGGATGAGCAAGGAAGGTCACACACATTACAGCCCCTTCCCGCTGAGAATCTGCCAAATGCTATGAGAATCTCCCTGCTCTATGTGCAAGGAAGAACATAGAACAGGGACGTGAGGTCTGCTTCCTGGCTCTGTCCACTCTCCACTGTGCTGCTAGTCCTTGTGTAAGAACAAGCAGAAGGAGGCCAGGAGCCTGAAGACTCTCCTGGTGAGGTGACACCTTAGCTTGGACACACAAACTACAGGGTCCACAACTGGAAGAAGGACCGCACCGCTAGGTAAATAGCTGGGGCCAGGTGAATAGGACCTCCTTCCTGAACCAGAATAACTCTGACTCATAGAAACCAAAAGCTGGGTGCAACGCTCAACTTTACCAGTTTGATGCTCAACTTTACCAGTTCGGAAGGTGACCATTGCGGTCTGGCCTTCGCCAGCACAGCTGTATGCTGCCATCTCCACTTCATACAAGCTCCCGGGGTCCAGCCTGGTGAGGGTTAGGCGGTGCTGGCTGGCAGGAATGCCAGAGATGATCCAGTCATCAGAGGAGTTGGAGACCTGCTGGAGAAGATGGCTGGTGAAGGAGCTGCATCTCCAGCCAGTGCCATAAGTGGGCTAGGTTGGCAGCCATGCGGAGCCTTGGGGGCAGGCGGGCAAGGAAAATGGGCCAGCTGGGTGCTGCGGAGCTCAGATTGGCCCTCTGGATGGTGGGACTCCAAGCCCACCAGTATGGCCAGGTCTGACGTCCTGGTCCCTCATCAAGGAAAGCTCTACAATGAAACTCAGGTCTGGCTGATACTGCAGAGAATGCCACAAAGCCTTCCTCCCTGAATACTTCTCCAGACCCCTGGATCTCATTCTTTCCCTCTTTGTTGTACAACTACACACAGTTCCTTCAGTATGCGCACTAATAAAAGGTGGTATTGTGAATGCCGATAAGAGCAGAGTTGGTGCAAGCAGTGATATTTTCTGAGTGTCCAAAGGATTGAGGCACAAACAGAGAGTGCTTGGTGGGTGGAACTGCGGCTAGGGCTGGCTTGCAAAGGAAGGGAACAGCTGCTGGGGAAAGCTCTTACCCTAAGCAGACTATTCTGAAGCAGAACAAAACCTACCATTGAAGGGACATGGATGGTCTGGACTCATTAATGTCAGCCTTCCAGGATTTGTGCCAAGGGGAGAAGTTTTTACAAACTGAGAATCCCCAGAGGTGCTGGAAACCCAAACACAGTAGCCCAGTATCTGCAGATGCACCAGGAAACGAAACTTGCTTTGTACATGTGAAAAAGTGAATGATTGCCAGTACCTCCAAAGACCAAGGATATGAAAAAAAAAAAAAAAAAAAACTCGAATGCTTTTTATTCAAAATTCTTGGATGATGATACATGTTAGCCCTGCAAGCGGGAATGGCTCGTGCCTTGCCCACATCCACCTAGTGAGTCCAAGAGCCTCCAGCTCCAGGCTAGAGCTCACTAGAAGTCCAGCCCAGCAGACGCCCTGTCCAGCCCCTCATTTTCCTCCCCCTATTCCTCTCCCAGCCTCCCAGTGCTAGTCCCACTCTTCCACTGGGCCCAGAAATGAAAATAAGAAATGCACGGGTAATTAGTCACTGTCACACATGCTGAGAGGGTGATTGTGACCTCAGCCTGGCATTTCCGGATCACCACGGCATGATGGCCTTTGCCAGGCAGATCGTGGCCACCTATTGGTATGGAAAATATTATTCTTGCTCTTGTGTTGGCTTTTGTTCTCCTGGGACCATGGGTGCTTGGCTTCCCTGATCTTCCTTTACAACTCAGATCCGGTTACGCTAGGAAGTAAGGGGCCAGCCCTGCCCTGGAATACGGGCTGCACAAGGCTGCTTTGCCTTGCAAACGCCTTCACCCCTTTGCCTGGTGCCTGTGAGGAAGCCATCAGGCCCAGGAGCCATGCGTTACCCTGCCTATGCCCAAGGTAGGGGTGGCCCAGAGGAGTGGGGCTGCTCTGTCTTAGAGGGTTGGGTGCACTTGTCCTGTCCCCGGTCTTCTAGGATAGTGAGAAGGAAAAGGACAGAATGCAAGAGGCCTACAGGGACCACAGCAGGGAGCTGCTTCTGCACATAGACGCCTACCACCCTAAGGGGCTGGCTTTGCTTGTTTTTGGAAAAGGCAAAACCAAATAAATATTTTTAGTTGCACGTACATGTATTTTCTACCAAGCGCACACTGCACTTTTGTGAGCGAGACAATGTGAATTTTTACTAAAATCTTAGCATTTATGTTATGCTACTAGCCATTAAATTTTTTTAATAATCTATTCGAGAACAAACATTTTCTACTATCCAGTGGCCTTGAACAGGAAACAGCAGTACTCATAGTGAACACAAATGGTTTCAAGTTGTTTTCTTATAGGGAATTTCTCCTCCCTGCACAGCCTAAGCAGAGGGCTGCAGTCTAGAAGCCCTGTCCTACCACAAAGGACACAGCATCCAGAAGGTGGGGGCTGGCTCTTCTCTGTTCCTTCATCCTATCCTAGCCTGAGATTCCCTCCCTGATAGCTCCCATGACAACCCCTGGACAGAATCCCTTCTGTCAAGGAGAAATAGCTGAGGTCTGAACAACTCCCTAAGCTTGGAGCGCAAATGCCTGCTTGTCAAGCCCTAGCCACAACGGACTCTGAGAACTATGGGGCATTTTATAGCCCTCAGAGAAAACACTTGTTCACAAATATTTATTTTTCTGGCTTTGGAATTAGCTTACCATGCTAGAATTCCTGCAGGTATGTACCTAGCAGAGCTTACTTTGGTTAAAAAACAGAGTGAAGAAGGGGAGGAAGGGACTGTGTGAGAAGCCTGTTAGCTCCACCCAAGACTAGAGGCTGAAAATAGTTTCTGGGGATGGGTGCACAGACCTGAGCCCCAAGGGTCTTTGTCTGGGCCTCTCGGGGTCCACCTGGCAGTCTTTTAGCCAGTCTTCTGGGAAGTGGTAGGGACAAGTTTCAGAAGACACAGAAGGTATGAGTAGCAGTAAAGAGTGGGGCCAGCTTCAGCAGCTCCAGGGAGCTAGGAGGAGGTGTAGCGACCACTCCCGGCCCCACGGAGAGGCAGCTGTGCGAGGCCAGCCATACCTTGCGGTGCTTCACCAGGTAGTAGAGGATGGGTGCTCGGTTGCCACCCTCATGCCGAGGCCGCCACACCAGCTCGTAGGAGTCAGTCTTAGAGGTCCGGGGTGAGCTGAGGATGACGGGGGCCTCGGCTGGAGCTGCCTGTGCCTTCTCTCCTGGGCACTGTGGGGAAGCAGGCTGCATGGACACCGGAGGCTTGGCCAGCCCTGGTTGCTCCCTCAGCCACTGGTCGGGGCTGCTGGGTCTGGAGGGTGGCATGGGAGGCATGGCAGTGGCCAGCTGAGCATTCTGCCCAGGCTTCAGGGTGGTGCCTGGGGACCAAGCGGGAAAGTGAGCACAGGAGAAGGATTAGTGTTCTCTGGATTACCTGCCAGGGAGAAAACTCCACACATGTCAGAGAAGACTGCCATCAGCCCACTCTGCCATACAGTCAGCTTTGGGAGAGAGGGCCAGTATCTCTGGCCTGCCAGAAAGAAATGGCAGCCCTTGGCCCAGGCCCCCCAAGCTGCAGCTCATGATGGCAGACAAGCATCTTGGGACTTCCTGGGGTGGGGCAGTGCACAGGAACCACCTCAACTTGCTCCTGATGCACAAGGATGCGTATCTTCTGTCTACACAATGGACTGAGGGTGGGGGACACGTCCCTTCACTGTGGGATTTTTCTTTAGTACTAGGCCTTAAACCCAGGGTCTTATACATACAAGGCATGTGTATGTGGCCACTGGGCCACACCCCAGCGTCTCTTTCTTTATTATTTGGTACAGGGTCTCACCATGCAGCCCCGACTTATAGTGATCCTCCTGTCTCAGCCTCCCCAGCACTGGGATTACAGGCATGCACCACCATGCCCAACTTTGGTGGTCAGCATAGTATGGAGCCTGCACAGCATGTGGTACTGGGGATCGAACCCAGGCCTTTGTGCTTGCCAGGCAGGTGCTTAGACTGCATAGCTATTTCCCTACCCCTCAGTGTAGGATCTTAACTCTATGGGCCTTTTCCTTGTCTGAAGGTGACTTAGACTTGAGACGTGACACATTAGCATACATCCTAGGAAATGAGAGAGAGACATGAGTTCCTTCTGGAAGCATCTTCAGCCTGCCAGCACTAGGCTTGACTTCTCCAGCATGAGACACTGACATAGTATTGTACTGATTGTTTTTCAGATCCTTTCCTCAGTAGCTTTTGTTTCCTCCACAGGAGAATTTTTGTAGGCAGGCTCTTTATCATGTAGCTCTACACCACCAGTATTATCCAGCCCAGTGCTGAGCACACGGTAACTGCTCAGTCCTTACAGATGTTGGAATGAGTCAAGCTGAGGAGAGACTCGCTTCTCTTAACTATAATGCACTGGTGGTCAAATCTGCAGTCCTAGAAGCTCACAAATTTGTGTACCTGACTTTTGAAGTTAATGTACTTTTGAATTTACAATTAAAAGGCACTTCTATCTATTTCACATGCTGGGTTCTGAGGCTGGATTTCACTAGAGAAAAGGGTTATAAGCATGCCAGCCAGAATCAACCCAGGGCGGCTCACCTGGCCTGGAGGTCCTGAGATGGACCACGGCATGGGCACTTCCGACCTCGTTCTCAGCCATGCACTGGTAGACGCCTTCATCCTCGGGCCCCACACTGACCACACGCAGAGCCCCGCGGGACAGCCGCAGGCGCTGGCTGGAGGTGAGGGGCGTGGCATTCCTCAGCCACAGCACAGAGGGTGGGGGATTCCCACGCACCTCACAGGTGAGCTTGGCACTCTGACCCCATGGGATGACCAACTGAGACAGCTCCATGGTGACCTCAGGGGGTTCTGTGGGAAAACAAGGGCGGGATGAACATAGCTGCATCTTCCCTTCCCAAGACCAGATAGGCACATGTGGCTGGGAGAGGCTCCCTCCTTCATCTAGCGACTGGTCCTTCCTAAGCCCTTATTTTCTCCATCAGTTGTGACAGAATTGAACTAAAGAGGGCGCCAGGATCTTGCGCCCTGGCCTTGGCATGCAGGCATCTCACTCCCCACTGAACCACTCTCACCTTTTGGCCTTGATCTTTCACAAGGTGAGTCTTCTCTGAGCCTGGATCCATGCTGCTAAAAGGCTACGCAGGCCAGGCAGAGGCCAAGGAAACACTTACCAAACACCTGCACGTTGTAGAGGATGACCGCTGCGCCAGGCTCTCCCACTCCATTGCTGGCCATGCAACGGTAGGTGCCCGAGTCCTCCTCGCTCGTGCTGTCAATGAGCAGGTTGCTGAGCAGGAAGCGCGTCTTATTGTAGCCGGCGACGCTGGCCCCATCCTTGGCCCAGGTAACTTGAGGGGGTGGTATCCCACTCGCCACACACTCCAGGATAAGACTCTGGCCTTTGGTGACAATGACAGTCTGAGCCTCCAGGGGATAAATGATGCGGGCAGCCTCGGCTGTGGACCCTGGAGAAGCGGGAAGATAGAAGATAGTGTGTAGGGTCTGTGCTTCCTGCGGGAAGTCGCCACCAGCCTGCTTCAGGTGGCCTGGCTCCAGGAAGGTGCCCGAAAGCAGGGATTTTCGATCAAACAGCCTGTCAGAGGCTAACAGCCTATATAAAAGAGGGCGAGTTCTTTAATGCCTTCTTAAAAACAAGGGCTTCCTTTTGGAGAGAATATAACTTTGGTACAGTGAACTCTAAGTGTTGTCAGAGAGAGAGATGAGGGAGGAAATGATGAAGGCGATTTTTCCTGTTTGAACCCAGTCAGTGTCCACCAAGGCTGAGGAAGAGATGAGAGGCCAAGATCCCCTTGAACCCCAACTCCATCGCACAGGTGTCAGCTGCAAGTGTCCTCCACTGTGTGAACATCCCATTGAGCTGAGCAGGGCTCATTGTTTCTATATATATTTGGTACAGGGACTAATTACATAGCTTGGACTCACAGTGATCCTTCTGTTTCAGCCTCCCCAGTGCTGGGATTATAGGTGTGCACCACCACTCCCGGTTTTGGTGACTGGCATGGTGTGGGGTCAGCACAGCGTGCAGGACTGAAGATCAAACTCAGGTCCTTGTGCTTGTCAGGCAGGTGCTTACACCACTGAGCTATCTCCCCAGCCCCCAAGGCCCACTATTTAAAGATAACAATTTTAATTTTTTTTTTTAAATCTAAGCCCTTCTTATGATTTATTTATTTATATATTTATTTGGTGGAACCAGGGACTGAACTCAGGTCCTTGCACTTGCCAGGCAAGTGCTTATTCTTCTGAGCCATCTTCCCATCCCCAAGATAACAATTTTAGTGGGCCAGGGATATAGTTTGTTGGCATAAGCGCCTGCCTGGCAAGTGAGTCTGATTTCCAGTACCAAAAACAGGACAACTTTTTCATACTGAAAAGTCCCCCAAGGGCCAGGGAGATGGCTCAGTGGAATAAGCGCTTCCCTGGCAAGCGCAAGGACCTGAGTTCAATTCCCCGGTTTCGCAAAAAAAAAAAAAAAAAAAAAAAAGTGAAAAGTCCCCAAATGTAAATCACTGACATTGGCAGTTGCTCAGCTGGGGTAAAAATGCACCAAACATATTGAAAGGAATGTTGCTCCCAACACAGTACCTTCCTGGGGTCTCTTCAAGGAGCCTACGAATTGTATAATTTTTGCTTTATCTGCCAATCAAGGACAGTGCCAGCTATTTATTTTTGTTTGTGTTTTTGAAACTGGGTTTTGCTATGTGGTTCAGGCTTGCCTACAACTCACTAAGTAGCCCAGGTTGACCTTCACTCTAGGGAATGCTCCTGTCTCAGCCACCCAAGTGCTAGGAGGCTGGGTGTATGTATTAGCATGCCCAACAAGTTCAGGGTTTTATAAACCCTGGAACTTATGATGTTGGGAGATTCCTTTTAAGGAAAAGAATACAATCTAATAGATGAAAATTGGGTTGGCCACGGACCCCTGAAGCTTAGCTTAAGGGAAAATCCATCTCTGGTGATGACTATAAGACTAATTTCACATTAAGGTCACTCCAGGGAGCATGTGGGGATGGGAGGGAAGTGCTAGAAGAGGTGGATATTATCCTCATAGTAATGGGGGGCTGAAGGCCTCGGTGAACTTTCAGCAAAGGGAGGTGATGGGCATAACCTAGGGGGCAGGGCAGAAGGGCAGCATGGTGATCACACACGTGGGCCTCGCTGCTATACAAATACTGTTTCCAGGCTGAGTTCCACTGTTCCAACCAGCGCACAGCCTAACCCATCCTGTTCACACATTGTGAAGTAAACTTCTCAATAGGCGAGAGGAACAGGTGCCTCCGACAGTGCTCTGACCTGACCAGCAAGCCCCACCTGCCCCTAAGCCAGGCCCAAGGGGTGTGTGCTGTGCGAGGCTTATGCTCTGGCCTGCAGAGAGATCTCCCTACGGAGCGCAGGCGTCTGCCCACCCGAGGCTCACTGCCTCCCCGCCACATCCAACCACAAGAACGAGAGCCAGGACTGTGGCCCCGAAGTTCCCATCTCCCTGCCCAGCGTGGCTGGCCTCCCCATCTGCAGCACCCCACCCAGCAGGGGAGCCTGGCCCTTACGGCGCACGCGCAGCCTGTCACTGGAGCCGGACGTCTTCACTTCCTGGGTCACTGGGTTGTAGGCAGCACACTTGTACATGCCCTCATCCTCCTGGCTGGCGTTGACAATCTGGAGGTTCCCTGATGGCATGATCAGGTAGTTGTCTGTGGAAAGGGCAGAGAAAGGAGACAGGAGCAACAGAGTCCACATTTCTATACTCTGCAGCTCCTGCAGAGTAAGGGGAAGGAAGTCTAAAATGCAGTTCTCTTCATAAAACTCTGCATCAAGTAGGACAGAAATGTCAGGATGAGAGACTTTCTATAAGTACCAGGTAATGGACAGGCTAAGGGCCCCTGGGCAAGCACGTTACCTTGGAAAGGCATTTCATACTTTCAAGGGAGCTGGGGAGGGTAGTAAGGGCACAGGGGTTGGGCTCAGCCAGACCTGGGCTCAAGCTTCAGGTGTACTGGAAACTGTGTGATCTTGATCTAGTGAATTAACCTCTTGGATCCTGTTGGCTCATTTTTTAAAAAAGCACAATGCTTGTTGTCGCTATAAGGACTGAGGAGCCCATGCTGTAGAAATGGGAGCGAGATGATCATTCCTGCAAATCTCCACAAGGAAAGGAACTGACTTTGGAACTGTCCATCAGTCTTTGTCAAAGTCACTGCGCTGAGCCACCTTACTGTTGAATTTCTGAAGAGAAGGACAGGCTTGTCTTCAAGCACCGTGCTATCCACGAAGCCCACTGGAAACCCTTCCCTGCACATTGCTTTGTCTGATCCTATTGCAGGGGTATATGAGGTGGGATCTTGAGCATGTGTTCAGATTCGTTAGGCAGGGAGGAGATTTATAGCTTAAGGATAGCCCAGCGACTCTGGTGGCCTTCAGCTTCCTGGCAGGCAAAACACTGGCCATCAGCTCTGTCTAGAGGCTCCTCCTGGGAGTGGCGGTGTCACCAAGCCTGGTACTGGGCCACCCAGGTGTGGGTTGCTCAGGCAGCTGGAGTGGGCATGGCAGATGGAGCAGATCCTCTGCTAAGGGATGCTGCCAGACCTCTGCTGAGGACACAGGGATTGACGTGCTTCTGCTCTCAGTCTAATATTGAGTAGTAGGACTCCCCTTTCCTAACTAGAAAATCTACAGAATTCTTTGAGAAGTACGTATTTTGAGTGGTGGGATCAGACTGAGTTTGGTGAAAGCCTGGTCAACTTGGCCTCAGGGGCCGGGTGAGTTGTACAAAGAAGCTATCGTTTTGTTTTTTTTTTTTTTTTGAGGGACACCCCAACTGTACCGGCTGGCTGTGGACCACATGGTTCCTGCTCACTCACTCACCTCTGGAGGCTTCCAGCCACTCTTGCTTGACACTGTACCGGACCTGGGCTTTTGGGTGGCTCTCAGGCAGGTGGCAGGCAATGACCGCTGTATTGCCCTCATCCACTTCAATCACGTGCTGCACATCCAACTTGAAGTCCTGGAGACCTGTGGAGAGAAGGAGTGACGCTGGCTGGGCTTCACAGAGAACACGAGTGCTAGCCCTGCAGGCTTGCTGCTGTTGCCAGACCCAAGAAACATCTGCAGAGCCTCACACCGAGGGCTGTCGGAGATGCTTGGGAGTCCATTCTCAGGGTGTGGTCCACACTGCACGGGGTCAGCTTGCTATATGTATAGGATATGAACTGGGAGAAGTGTAGAGAATTCTTCGACAGCTCAGCTTCTCCTCCAAACCTGAGACCTGGGGGAGAGCTGGCCCTGCCTGTCTGCCTGGCATGGGTAGGTCACAGCACCAGTGCGCGAGCTCAGCTGTCAAGAGGCTCAGCTAGCAGAGACAGAAGAGGACCACGGAAGTACGCCCCAGCCCTGACTTCAGCTCTTCCTTTCTTTCCTTCCCTCCCTGCCTCCCTCCCTTTCTTTCTTGGCAAAACTGAAGATTGAACCTAGGACCTTTCCACTGAGCTATATATATATATACTTTAATAATATATACTTTTTATTTATTTAATATAAATAAAAGTATATACATATACATATATATATATATATATATATATATATATATATATATATATACTTTTATTTTGAAACATGGTCCCCCTAAATTACCCAGGCTGGGTTTAAACTCAATCCTGCTTCAGTCTCTCAGGGCACTGGGAGTGCAGGCACGTGCCACCATACCTGGATCTTATTAACATTCCTTAATCATGTTTGAACAAGGGATCCTACATTTTCATGCCACACTGGACTTTGCAAATTATATTGCCCAGTCTTGGCTGAGCCTCTCAGCCAAAAGAGCTAGTAAGTTCCCTCTGAGAAGAGGAAGATTGGAATCACAGGAAGGGGACTGCTGGAGCTCCGTGTACAGTATTCTAGCTAAGTACTGGTAGCTCTGATTTGAGAAAGCAATTCACTTAAAACCTTAATCCTTCTTCAGCCCAGTGAGCCTATACCTGCCACGTCAGGAGGCTCCCCACCGAGCGAGTTCTGCCTGGCTGTGAGCTCCAGGTATCTGGAAAATCTGTCAGGCACTGAGAAATACTCTCTTCCATGGTGTGATAAATCCAAAGCTACTCTGCCAAGACCCTCCCCCCTTCTTTACCTCATTCCAAGGAAATTTGCCTCAAGCAAAAACATACTTAAATCTAGCAGATCATTTTGCAAGAAAGATGCGTGACTGAAAGTAGTTTGGCACCAGAAAGTCATCTCCATCTCAGTGGTCCCAGGCTCCAGCTTGGCTCATCCAGGCCTGGCGCTTGTACCCAGTCAGGCACCCACCTCACCGACCCTATGATGAAAAACACTGGGCATCCTTAAGCCCCTCTTGGCTCCTGCTGTGCCCGCTGACAGCTGCTGGGGTGAAGACAGAAGGCCGTGCAGGGGGAGGCAGACGCTGGGCACTGGTGAGCCGTGCAGCCCAACAGCTCCTCTGTTCTGATGCCAACATGTGCACAACAGCCTGCCAGACCAGACCTGGGACACCCCAGCTGGGCGTCCGGCTCCCCACAAGGGCCCACTGGCAGGCGAGGCTTCCTGGCTTCAAAACAAATAAGCAGTATTTTGGTCCTCAGCTTGTCCTGTCCCCGTTCCTCCTAAACTTAAATCCTAGCTGTTGTTTTACTAGACAAACACCCCCAGCGCAGCTGCTGGAGTAAAACTGAAACTTCAGGAAAGGATCAAAGGCAGAATAATGAAGTGATGAATGTCCTAAAAATCAGAGAGCCCCCCTTGCCTAGTGATTTTTGTTTTGTTTTTGTTGTTTTTTAGCAGGAAGGAGGCCAGAGGAGTGGAGACTTAGTGATCAATAACAGCCTAATCAGCCATCAGATGGGCAGATGCAGAGGGGAGATCCAGTTGGCTGCGCTTGAAGGAAAGAGGTCTGTTCCCAGGCCCCTGACTCTGCAAAGGCGGATTCCTGGCTGAGTCCCTGGGCTTTTCTCAGGGCCTCAGTGGGAATAAGGGATGGCCTTTCTAACACAAAGGGGGTTAGCAAGTCTGCTACAGAAGGCTGGATCAGGTTTCATGGGAGATGGCTTGACAGGACACCTGTCCTTGCCTGTTGGCTGCTGTATTTGAGAAAGCTCTGGTCAGAGGACTCTTCTTGCTGCTTCGGTTCTCTTACCTCCCCTCACACTCATCTTCTGCATCTTCTCTCCATGCATTCATCCAGCTACTTCATAAACTTATCAACTTTAGTCAGATGCCAGTAGGCCTACTCTTGTTGCTTCTCAGCTTCCCCAGGTCAGAAGCCCTGGTCTTTGGGACCATCTCTGAGTTTACTGACCTTGACTTATCACAAAAATTTATGCTTTCTGAGGAAAGCCCACCACATTTTAGTCTCCACAGAGTTCTTCCTTGTTCCTTCCTTCTAGGGGCTCCAGCTCCAAGGAGTAGATGTATACTCTGGCACACCACTTCTGCAGTGCTCCTAGATACACTGGTTATAGGGATTTGTTCAAGAACACATCAACTGATGCACATTGCACTTCCTGTCACATCCGAGGGGTGCATCAGATGCACATTCTCTTCTCAAGGAAAAAGATAAAGCTAAAAAGAAACTACAAATGGGCAGATTTTATGTTGACTCCCCTTGAACTTTTTTCTCATCATGTTCTTCCTTGAATTAATAAGAGCAATGAAGTAAATTGCGATATTTGGTATGTATTCACACATCCTCAAAATGAATTGCCAAATCTTCACTGTAGGCTAATTTTTCATTTTTGCAGGGATCTTCCACACCGAAGGCGTATACGGTCTCTGCTCAGTGCCCCCAGTGTAATCCACACTTCTAACAGTCACTTTCAAGGGGTTTTGTCATTCAGTCTTCTCCTGGGTCCACCTGTCAGCCATAAATCAAAGCTCTGTTCTGCTGAAGTGAGAGGTCGAGTAAGATGCCCCTTTGGCTAGATGCTGTGGCAGGCATCAACATTTCATTTGCATGAGCTGGGCTGCATGCTTATGATAATCTTAATGTTTCAGTCATGAGGGCATTTCTCACATACAGCCCTGCCTGGCTGTCCTTCTGTGTTCCTGGGGATCACAGGACAAGCCTGCACTCATCTGCTGAGGTTTGGATGAAATCCACCAGGTTGTGGGCACCACAAGGAGCTCATTTGGCACAGCTTTCCAGATGGCCCAGCAGCCTCAGGCCCATTAGCAAGTTTCTGGCCTGAATAATAATCCTGTTCCCTGAGTCTCATGCCCTCCAAGTCTCAGCTTGTCCCTATCGCAGATTGTTGCATATATGGCTGATGTTATGAAGCTCAGAAAGATTCTGTCCTAATGAAGAACTACCCTGGGGCAGCTGGCCCTGTGGTCCTCCCCTGCTCTACAGTCTCCTTCAGAGAGATGGCCCATGCATTGGTAGAGGAGAAAAAGCTACTGAGAGCTTACTCAGGCCAAGTCCTCAGCTCACAGCTCATGGCTCTGCATGAAATTGAGTGTGGAGTATGAGAAGGTAGAAGTCCAGAAATGTGTCAACTCTCCAAAGCCCTGCACTGCTCCATTGCTGGGCAAAGATTCACATCGTATTCTCAACCTCAAGCCATCTGAAGGGCCATGGCTTGGCAGGACCCCACAGCTAGTCCTTGCAGTGAAGTGCTCTAGAAGTAGGAACTCACAAAAATCATCTGTCTGAGGATCAGAGGCAAGGGTGGAGAGGCAAAGTGGAGATGGATCTGACCAAGTTTGTGAGGTATGAGAGCCTGGTGCTGCCGTGCCTAGGGATACTTCTCAGAAGCCATGCATTTGGAGAAGTGACTAAACCTTTCCACCTGTGGGTAAAAAGGTACACAGACCATTAAAGCTAACCCAACTGTAGCTTACAAGCTGAGCCAAACTGCATTTTGCAGTTGGCTTTCCGTGCAATGCCATCCCTGCAGGCATCATGGATGCTTCCTTCAGCCACGTGCTCAGAATTGTCTATGGCACAATGCACTGTGGAAAATACAATGGGAAAAACTCCCAACTACAGGGAGCTCTTTGTCTAACTAACACGGCAGGTAAGAGCAACACACTGTAGGCTACCATCACTCAAGAGCAGTGTCTTCCAACACAGTCCTTGCCTTCCTTGACAGCCCTTCCAACCTATGCCAGGCCACTGGAATCTGCGAAATACTTAGGGAGGGAGCTGGCAGAACAAGTACTGCTCCTCACTTTGCAGCCTGGTACAGTGGATAAATATGTTTGCTCTTTTTGGGATTTTTTTTTTTTAACCTGTCCAACTGCACAAATAATTTTGGCTCCCAACAAAGCCCTCTTCTGACAACCATGGAAACATGACTTGAAATTCCTCAAACACACTTTCTGATGAAAGCAAGAAATGCTTTCTTTTATTTAAGTAAAAACAGTTTCCATGGGGAGGAAAATAAAAATCTGTGCAGATGCCAAATTAGTTGTCAAATCTTGTCTTTTTCTTTTAGTTGGGGTAGAACATGTGCCCAGATGTGAATAATGGAAGAAAACTGAAGACGGAGAAGAGATTAAAGAGACTGAAGGGAGGAGATGCAGAGGGCAGGAAGTCAAAGTCCAGAGAGGAGGGACAGAGTTGGGGTGGGCAGGAAAGAAGAGAGGGCATACAGGAAGGGGTGTGAGAGGAAGGAATTTTTAAAACCTCTTTTGCAATGTCATTAAATGATTTGCAATGAACTGGCCAAAGCCTTCAGGAATTTCTTGGCTTGAACCAATTAAAAATATTTTTAAAAAGACACAGAGAATGAGAAATGTGATTAGTCCTCAAAGACGAGTCAAAGACGGGAGCCATGTCTCCCTTGAGTCTGGCGACCAGATGAACAGAGATGTCTGTGAGACCATCACATTGATCTGACTTCAAGGCTGCTAGGAGGCAGAGCCGATTTGCAGAGTTGGGAGTTTCTTTGGAGAAGATGAAGGAATAAAATGGTTTGAAAAAAAAAAATACACTGAAGAGAGAAGGAAAATTTACTTGCCAGCAGCCCACATCACACATATTTCTCTGATCATCCAAATATAAACTATAAACTTAGCAATGGGAAAATTAATGTGAATCATGGTGGTCCGGGCTCTTCAGAGCCAATGCTGAATCCTGGCACAGTCTTCAGCAGGGCTGGCAGCCTGCACAGGAAGAGAGAAAGCAAACGCAGAAAATGGAGGCCAAACAGCTCAGGGGGGGATGGAGACCAGCAACGTGGCTCTTACAGAAGCATTCCACGTGGGAGAGGTCACACCACACCCTTACAGGCCTACATGGTTCCCAGTCTTTCCCTCACACAGCTGGGACCTGTGTACTTTCACCAGTAGTGACCACTTCTACAATCTCTGACACTGTCCTGTGAGATGGCGGGTGGGACAGTCACAGCCAGACTCCCTGCAGGCTCTCACAAGTTTCTTTGAATCTGTCAGTTTATTTTAAATAGAGTTTATGCTTCTGACACCTATCAGTTTTTTTAACTCTTCTCAAATTTATTTTTATTTTCAACTTGTTTGTATTTGGAGTTCCGACTACCGTTTCTTATTTACTTCTTGAAAATGTTTAAAGAGATCAGAATTTGGTGAAGAAATCTTGGAATCTTTGTTTAATATTTCATGTCTTTTTGACCTTATAGATTGCAAGCATGTTTTATCTGAAAGCCTTCCTCTTTCTAGACATTCACTGAAGATTTATAGCATTCCAGGACCTGTAAAGCCCTATGAACACAGAGATGCATGATAACAACTTAATTAATAAATTTTTTAAATGTATTTGGTTGTTACAGGGTCTTACTATGCAGCTCAGACTCACAGTGATCCTCCTTTTCTCAGCCTCCCCAGTGCTGGGATTACAGGTGTGCGCTGCTACTCCCAGACTCTGTGGCCAGCTCGGCCGATCCTCTGGGTGGGGCTGGGGCAGCATGTGGTGCCAGCCATTGAACTGCTGTCCTTGCACTTGCCTAAGCAGGCACTTATAGTCCACTGAGCTATTTCGCCAGCCCCAACTACATTAATTTAGATATGAACTCAGTCAATTTGCAAAATAGACTTGCTGTTGTAGGAATTTATCAGATGTTAAAGATACTTGAAAGTCTAAAAACAAGATCAAAGTAGGAATCACTAAACATCCATATGTACAAAAACAGGGATCCAAGAGGCTCATCTACTTCCTAAGACTTTTCATTTTAAAGGAAGCATATCATATCATGTTCCATAAAAGAGTTGGTGATTTCGAGCCACAAAGTCAACTCTTCCCTTTGAGGCTCCTCAATTTGTCCTGAAACCTCAAAACAACACACTCTACACCCTTTCCTTATTCTCTTGGCTGAAGAACTAGACTTAGGTTTTATTTAAGCACATGGATGGGGGTGGTTACGAATTAAGCTTTAAGGGCATCCTCAGCACAGGATGCATCACAGGCCTGAGGCCAGTTTAGCAAACAATGACAATGGGTCAATATAGAATTAGACCTTTGGCTGTTTAGTGATGACATTTGTGGCTAAAAAATGCCCTGAACAAAGCATATACTATGGGTCTGTTTGGCCTGATAGAATTACTGTTTAAGATTTGCCCAGAATGTCAAGAGAATTCTTGTGAGATATAAATTTATCTAGTAGAAAGCAGAAAAGGGTATGATGACTTTGACCACAAGCTTTAAGATATTTCTTGTTTTCTATTAAGACATTCAAGTTGCTTAGCATCTTTAGGAACTGAGCTGTCTTTCAATCATTTTGCTGTTCAACTGGCCAAGTAGAATGCACACAACTTAAAAACAGCCAAATGCCAAGCCAAGCAAGCTCTCTTTTCCTAATCATTCACCCTCACATGGAGCTGCCTCTGTCCCTCCAGAAAAGACAGACTCATAGTTGTCCCAGTTTTCAGCTGCCGACTCCATTGGCCTCCTGGGGGAACTCAGGATGCCACCTGTGTTTTCCTTCCTTCCCAAACTGTCACCCCTGATCCAAAGCAAAGGGCTTGCATGGGATTCCCCGAGACCCAAGCCAACACAGGCATGTTTTCCTAATTTGGAGCAAATGGCTCCTTCTGGTTTTGCTAAGGAGCCATTGGCTTACTGAGTCAGACTAAGAGGAGGAGGGGTACTGGAGACAATGCTCTTAGGTATATGTGCTTAATCAGAATGTATCCATTCCCAAAGGGAAAAAAGATGAGAAATAGTGACAAAGAGGGAAAGTGGAGAATAAGATAGAAAGCAGCAAAAGAGCATTACCTGGTACTAGATTAAGAATTCTGGCACTCACCAAGGAAATACCTCACTATGGAAATGAGAATCATTATGCAAGTATATGTGCTGTCCCAGAGACTCTGCTGGGTCTGGATCTAAGCATGCAGTACTGCAGAGATCTGAATTTAGTTGCCAGAAGCCTGAGAAAAGCAGGTGAGGATTCAAGGAATTAGAGAGAGAGACACCAGGCACATCCTTCGGGACTCTACTCCAGAAGCTTCCTCAAGTCTTCTAAACTGACATGAGTCATTGTCAGCCCTTAGCTCCCTTTAAAGCTGGCCACACTATTGTCAGGCAACTCATGGGGCTGATTTGTTGAAGTCCACCTTCTCCATGAGCCTGAGAGGTCCCCAATGACTAAGACCACATCTTACTATGCTCTACTGGAAGCTTAAAATATTTCCCACTTCTTAGGACATTAACTTCCAAAATACTTGGACATGTCAGCACTGGAGAAGGGGTAGTTTGTCATTCTTCAAGTGTAACTCAATGAACTTTGATTCTGTTTTATTTAACAGAAATCTTTAAGATCAAAATACACAATGAAGTGGTAAGTTACTGAGAAAGAAACTGCACAGTTATGAATTATGGTAAGAAAATATGTTCTGTGAAAAGCACTATAGTGACTGTGGAAACAAAAGACAAATTTTGATTGAGGATTTTCTCTGCATTTCTTTATTTCTCCTCTCATCCTTTCTTTTTTTTTTTTTTTTTTTTGTCTTTTTGAGACAGGGTCTCGCTATGCAGTTCAGGCTGGCTTTAAGCTCACTTTGTAGCTCAGGCTGGTCTCGAACTCACAACAATCCTCCTGCCTCAGCCTCCCGAGTGCTGGGATTACAAGCATGCACCACCACGCCCGGCTCTCCTCTCATCCTTTCTACCTCTCTGTTCACAAGGGTTTCAAGTTGGCTAGTAGTGTCATGAGTCTGTGTGTTCCAAGGATACAGTTCCATCCAAGGCTAAAATCTAAAACATTTAGGCAGGTGTCCTGGTTCCATAAAGATCTTCACTCTTCACAGCCACTGCATTAGCTGTGTAGAAACACCTTGGCCCAAAGAGGTGAATGATCCTGGGTGCTGGGCTGAGGAGGAATCTAATTTCTTCATATTACATCTACACTCCCACAGGTAGATGGTGTGTTTGAGTGCACAGCAGGGAATTCTGATGGCTAATTTTAAGTGTCAACTTTGTTTATAATGGTGACCAGCTATTTGTTCAAAAACAAAGTATGGATGTTATTTTCAAGATATTTTTTAGATGTGCTTGCTATTTATGATCAGTGAACTTTGAGTAAAAGCGTTTGCTCTCCATAACTGGAGTGTGCCTCATCTAGGCAGTTGAAACTTTTTAAAATTAAGAAAGAAAAAAAGAATCAAGACAGATTTCTCAGGGAAGGGCAACATAGAAAATTATCAGTTTCCTACCTATAGACCCAAGACTACAATGTCAACTTCTACTTGAATTGCCAGCTTGCATGAGCCAGTTCTTTAAAATATATCCATCTCTCCCTGTTTATCTACATAATTATACATATATTAGGTATGCCTAATATACATATTATGTATTATATAGTTATCTGTGCATCTCGGGAGGACCTTGACTAGTGTTGGGATAAAATATGCTTAAAATACAGAGATATTTTGAGAAATAAATGTCTACAACGGTACTATTCCAGTTGAGGATCAGATCCGAGGTGATGTTCATAAAACAGCTGATGGGAATCAGATTAAGGGAACCGAGTAAGACAGGAAATTGCATGGTTGTAGAATTCTCTGCCCTGCAAGGTAGGATTCCCCCAGTCCATCAGTTCAAACCATAATAGCATAAATGAGCAACTCTCTGGCTACACCAACAACATACAGTGACACTGTTGCTGCTCTTCGGGCATCTAGAAGTGGGAATTTGGGTTGGAAAATCCATGTGTACAAGGAGCTAGAAGGTTGCAAGGAACTAGGAGGTTCACAGGAAGTGTCTTGGTTGTCCCTTTCAACCAAGCCAATCCTCTCTTTGTTATGTCCAGAAGTTCTGCAACACACTGGATTCATAGCTTCCTAGAAGCTGGTCACAGACTATAAAGCAGCATAGGGCTAGACATAGCCCCCAGAGCCTTCTGCAAGCGGGAGGGCTCCTCAAATACTAGCTGACCCAATGAACCAAGAAACAAACTCTGGATTTTTTTTTTTTTTTTTTTTTTTGTATTTTAAAGAAGGGTCTACAAGTTGTTCAGGATCTCACTACTAGATTGGACTCATAGTGATCAACCTGTTTACAGCCTCCCAAGAGCTGGGATTATAGGTATGTGCCACCATGCCCAGTCTCAACTGCTATCTCAGAATGCCCCAGGGGTGGGGTTGGCATGGGATCAAACCCCTGGCCCCTATGGCTGCTTGTAGGTGCTTTAATCTGTTTAGCTATATGGCTGGTCCTTAACCCTGGAATTTTTAACATGCTTTAGCATACTGGTATCGGGGCCTAGGGAGACAGCTCAGTAGAATAAGTGCTTGCCTGGCAAGCACAAGGGGCTGAGTTCAATCCTAGTTCTGAAAAAAAAAAATCCAGAACACTACTATTGTATATTCTCTCACTTGATCTTTACGAGCCTAGTGATATAGATTACTGTATTCATTTTATAAGTATAATCTAAGAGATTAAGTGATTTATCCAGAGCCATGCAACTCATAAATGGCAAAGCAAGGATTTGAATCCTTCTCATATCTCCAGGATATGAAATTTTAGCTTCTTGTTTTTCATTATGCCCATTTGGCTTTTGATTTTATGGATGGATTAATTTATGCTAACAAAGGTTTCCTTGTCTCCTTCTGAACCTTCCTGAAGGAGGAGTCAAGGAGATGTCTCCCTGGGAGGACTCCTTTCTTTTCTGTCAGCCTCTGCCTGTTGATCTCTGAAGCCAAACAAGGAATGATTGAAGTGGTACATGCCCTGTCTTTATGCTCCAAAACCTTCTGGAGGGCTACAGGTCTTGTCAGTGTTATGTCAGCATTGACATAAGATTTCATATCAGTTGAAGATCAAAATTCCCAGATTTGGAATTATGAGTAGGCAACTCCTCAGCAACTGTTTCATTTCCAAGTATAACTGGACCTATGGATGGGAGAGGAACCGAGAGAACTAATCAAAAACAACAAAAAGGTAAAAGTAAAGGATTATGATGGAGTTTATTTGAATGGCAAGTATTAGAGGTAGAGAAAGAGAACAGCCTTCACATTGCATGCCTGTTCTGATGAACCCTGGGGAGGGTGTTATGCTATGCTAAGAATCTCGAAGGTAGAATTGTGGTCCTCCCAGTAGTGCCTGCTATTGGTTCAGGAGCACAGTGGAAATATTTGAGCCAGCTTGTGAAAAGAAATAAAGTAGCTGGAAAGAGATCAAAGCCATAAGAATTTCAAAAAGCAAGTATTACCCAAGGTGTTCTCACATGAGGCCTAAGGCACAAGAAAAATTTACGAAAAATAAAGTTTATGTTAACAGGAAAGAAAAAGTTCTCCAGAGGAGAGAGAGTGAAGGCACACACAGCCATACTAGAGCTGGAGAAGGTGCCTAAGTGAGACTTCTTCTTTCTGGCTCCAGAAGCCATTATCACTAGGACAGGGTGACACTAAGTGGGCCTTCAGCCACTAGCGCTGGAGTAATGGAGGCCTAGGCTAGGAAAAATCTCTAGAAACTTCTGCCATCCCCAAATTCAAGCCAGGTCCTCAGCCCAACTGTCTAAAGGTTAGAGTGGTCTCTACAAGATAGGCCAGGAAGCAGCGCACTTCCAAATAGGCCCAACACCTACTGCTTTGTGTGGGAAGGACACCTGAAGGCATGTAGAAGAGGCCAGAGGAAGAAGAGGCCTTCAAGGCTGAGAGTGGGTGGGTGAGTATGTGTGTGGACCAGCATGCCTCTACCCGGCCTTTCTTCCAAGTGTGGATCATGCCTTCGTAATCCCATCTATGGAGCAGCCTCCTGTACCCCAGCCAACCAGCAAAACACAGCCTCTATTCTGCTTAGGAATGTGCTTTTAGAAACTTAATCTAATTGCTGAGTCCGGGCCAAACACTCTAGCGGCATTAACCCAAAGACAGCACCCCTTTTGCTGTCCCCACCTGCCTTACACACCCCTGCCGCTTCCTCCTCCAGGCTCAGATGCTGTACTTCTACTCCACCAACTCCCTCTCTGTGTGACACAGGCCCTTCCCCGATCTGCTCAACCCACGTCCAACACTTCTCCTTCCTTCTGGTCAGACCCAAACATGTCACTTCTGCTTCACGGTGAAAGAGCCAGCCAGTAGTTCTTGGCTTTCAAACAAGACCAGCGCCACCACTGCTCATGCCTTTTTCCTCTCACTGGCCTTCCTGGGCTGCAACCAAGCCTCCCCTTGTCCTCTGCCCACCACACACCCCTGCAAGCACCACAGAAAGCAGTTGCCAGGAATTTTATTTTAAAAAAATATAAAGGCTATAAACTGTCTTTCCTCACCCAGCTACACCTGGAAGCAAAAGGAGAATTCCAAACCAAATCTTTCCCTCTCCAACTCTGCTTTCTTCAAACAATAAAAGTTCAGCCTGGCTCCTAAGTAGGCCAAATGAACAGTTGCAATATTTTTTGAGCTTCCACAGGCATGTGCTGACCATTTGCAGATGAAATCTCCCTTCTGGATAGCCTTTAAAGGCAGAAATATTGCCGCAAGTTCCATCTTACTTCTAATAATTTTCTACTGGAAGCGACCTCGCTGCTCGGTAACATGAAATGGATTCAGAGCATGACAGGGGAGCCTCATGAGGGATGGTCTAGGGTCATCAGCCCCTCGATTTTGCTCCGCTGGTGGTGGGAGCACAGGTGAACTCAGAAGGGGCATGATGGGCTGTGCCTTGATTTTTTTTTTTTTTTTTTTTTTGCAAACCCGGGGATTGTGTTTGCCAGGGAAGTGCTTATTCCACTGAGCCATCTCCCCAGCCCCTGTGCCTTGAGCTCATATGAAATGGGCTGGCTTCTTCACCTTGGATTATACACTTTTTATACTGTACTCTCTTTATTTTATACTCACTTAAAAAGAAATAAATTATTAAAAGGCAAATACTTATACCATGTCAGTAGGAAAGATAAGAATAGAAACTATGTACAGTAGCACCACCACAACAGTGTAAAAATAAGGGTATGAATAAAGATTGGAAGGGAATACACCAATATGATGATGCTGGCTGTGTGACAATGGCAGGCTCACGAGAGACACTTTAAAATACATTCTAAAACTTCTATGATGCAATGAAAATACAAAGACGTAAAAGTGGCAGCAGGCAGTTCATGACCATAGGAAATGCACCTTTGAGCTCAGGCCTCCCTCCCGTGCATGAGGAGATGACCCTGACTACCTGTACCTAAGGCCCTGCCCCCTTGCAACACACACACATCAACCCAGAGGGCTACAGTCAGCTGGCTGCCCAGGCCCCTCATGCTGTATAAAGCACTCAGTCTGCTGGCTAGAGACCCTACATTCAGACTGTGCTCTTCTATCAAAAAGCCAAGTGACCCCTGGTATATGGGGGACTCCCAGATGCAGCTCAGGATCAATCTGGCCTCCCTCCCTCTCTTAGAAAACGGCAAGGCGACCTATTTCCAAAGAGAACAGGGGCACACCTGGTAGCCTCTGTTCCACTCTCTCAGGGAGTGAAGTCCCTTCAAGGTTCTAGGAACCAGAGGTCAAAGAGGGCAAGGGGCACTCCTCAGCTTTTTATTTCCCTGTCCTTCGCTATTTTCCTCCCAGAACCACACCCCATTTTCCCAGGTGCATTTCAGAAATTTGTTCCCTGAGTTATATGACCCATGACACAGGATGGTACAGGACAGCTAGCTGCCTGGAAGCGTGTGATCCACAAGGGTGATGGGGATGGTGACGTAGATGCCCAAAGGGGGACTCTCAGGGACAAAGGGACACTGCTAGGTCAGTAAAGAACAAGCCCTGAACATCTCAAAATTTAAATCTAAATTCTCTTCAAAGTTCAAAAAGTTTCTCTGTTTCCTATCTTTCAGGCTCTGGGAAAGGGGTAAGTTGAGGCAATTCCTTTTATACGCTGGCTTTAGGTACACCCTATGGAACATCAGGGCTGCTCTGTGGCCTTTGGTATCACTTGACCCAATAAGTCTCATGTCTCTACATGCACAATAGGTGGAAAGTCAAATAGTGCCATGTGTGTGCCTGGGACCCTGTACATCAAAGTGGCGCTCACACAGGAGGGCAGCGCGTCAGGTGACCCACCTGCCCTGCTTCACAGAAGGGACCCAGCAGGACAGCACTGTGACCAGAGCACCTGTGCAGGAAAAGGTTCCTTGAAACTGAGCCATGTCCAGTCACTCGGTCCCTGTTTACTCGGTCGGGTCCTCATACCTACTTAAGTCATTTTGTAAAAACTGCGGCTCACTTTCATAAGCATAAAAGAAATAAAAGCAGTCATGAGGACAACATAGAAGGAAGGACCTGGAAATGGAGTCACCAGAATGAGCTGGCGGAAGGGACTGCTGAAGTGATGTGACCCTCGGTCTGCATACATCAGCCTGAGGATCAGCGTCCTTCATACAGCAAGAACCTAACCATTATATGGTGAAAATCAGAAGAGATCAGGCACAACACTGAATTTATAGCCCAAGAAGGCTATAAGCAGTTTTTTAAAAATACCATGTATTCAGTATAACAAAGTAAAAACTAAAAAATAGTATAAAGTCTTGTATTAAACTATCATTTAATCTCTTCCTTGTTTCTCTTTGTCCCTTTATCATGCAGGTTCTTTCCCATTGTGATTTATGATTTATATTCCAGGCATTGGAAAATGCTTGGCTCTCACACAGTCCCAAATGGGCAGACCCAGTTACTGGGCCTTGGTAAATACCCTGATTGTGACCTCTGAGAATGGGTGACAGAGCTGGGAGGAGTGAGAGAGCAACTGGTACAGCCCACCCAAATCACAGGGTGACACAGTGAAGAGGAGGGGATGGCCCAGCTGTGGGCCCTGGACAGTTTGCCCTCTGCAGAGTGTCCCTCTAGATATCACCCTTGTGTGGAGGGACACTGCCCAAGGATACGATGGTGTCCCACCACCCTGTCCTGTGATTTGAAATTTTGACCATCAAGGACCCTTGTATGGTATAATGACAGGGAGAAGGGGTGAGAGGTGGCAGGACCACAACGAGCAGAGCGGCGAACTCACTGGCTATTGTCACTATGGCTGGCACGCTGGCCACAGCCCCTGCAGGCATCCGGGCCACACACTGGTACCGTCCCACGGTGTGGTTGTTGAGGGCAGTGATGACAAGGGTGCCCTGGGTGAGGAGGACGCCCAGAGCATCATCTGAGCCATCCAGCTCCTTCCCGTTCAGGCGCCAGGTGACATTCAACCACGGAGGTTCCACCACACAGCCCAGGGTCACAGTTCCTCCGCGCTTCTGGACTGTAGATGCAGGCTGCACGGTGACCCGAGGGACCTCATCTGGGGAAAGAGCAGGTGAACAGCAAATGAATTGGTGCCCCCCGCAGAACAACAGCACCACCATCTTGGAGGCACAGCACCCAGGCAGCTTCTCAGGATGGAGAGCCAGGGGATCTTTCTCCTAGCAGCCCGACTGCCCTTGCCTATTCCCTAACCTGCCTCTGCTCCCCAAGTATACATTTGCAGTCACGATACGTTGCAAAGGCGCTTTGAGCTGGATAGGCTTGGGGCTGGATTCCAAAGCGGCTCCTTCTGAGTCATTTGATGCTAGCCTTTTTGAGCCTGTTTCTTAGCTGTAAAATGAAGCTAAGGACGCTTTGTAAGCCTGATAAGCACACACAATAAAAGGCAGTTATATGATTTCTCACCTCCTTGTCTGGTATACCTTTGAAATGAAGTCCTAGAGTATAACCAATACGATGTTGTCATTACCACTTCCCACTCTGTATTCCTTCCGTGGCCTGCGGGCTGGAGCAGTGATGCACACTATCTAAAATTTATTCCTAGCTGCTTCTTGTGTCTCCCTGACATTAGGGCAGAGGTCTTCTGCGAGGGGCCACCAAGGGGGAGGAGCACTCACTCAAGTCGGCGAGGCAGCCTGCTGTGACCAAAAGGAGCCAAGGGATTGAGACTTCAGGCCTCTTTGCTCTCAGCATTCTCATCATCCCACGAAGCATAATGTGCCACAGAAGGTCCTAAGCCCACTGCCATAAGCCACAGTGGCCACTCACAAAGACACCACAGTCTCCTGGAACACTGTAATGAGAAAGAAAAAACAGGATGACATAGTGAAGATGCCTGGACACCCGGTAGCAGTCCCTCATCCCACCTGCTGTCAACATTAGGAGGGGAGACCTCGCCTCTAGGGGACCAAAGACACCTTCATGCCACTTTTCAGCTGGAAGAAGCTCCTCCATCAGGCGCCTCCCCCGCGAGAAGGTGATTGTGCTGTGACACAAATGATGCAGCCCTGCCCATGGGACCGAAGTGACAAGGAAGAGAGTAGGGTTGTCCAAGATAAGGAGAGGCTGAGGGGTTCACCCATGTACAGAGCATAGGCCGTGAGAACCTGGTACAGATGCTAAGACAAACAAAATGATTCTTCCATTTGCTTTGCCTGAGTCCCGATATCCGCAGCCACTGCGCGGCAGGTCATGTGCTAGCGTAGGCCACTGCAGGGCAGCGCGGTCTCATGTGCGGTTATGCATGCATATTAAATCCCATTTTATGAAGATATTCCTCATTAATGAGTCATAAAGTCTTAATGCCTCGTGAAAGATCTGCTTTGATCTTCCATACCTCAGTTCTACTCCTCTAATCCTGAAAATTCTTTCTATTCCTGGAATCTGCCCACCTTCCTCGGCTCTGCAGCTTGCCTGTAACCTGTTCGGCCCGAAGCACAAACAGACAGGAGTCACGCATCGTCCTCCAATGCTCCCCACCATCTTGGGGCACAGAGCCTTATTTCAGTCTAAATTTGTGGGTTCCACTTCTCTCTATCCCTGAGGCTGGAATTCTGGGCTTTTGCCATTTCTACAAAATCTAGATTCCTGCCAAGTGTCTTGGTTGCTTCTCTACTCAGAGTAACTTTCTGGTCCTCCAGCTGCATCTCAGCCCCTGTCACCTGTCCAGTATGTCCAGTTCTCCCGACATGGCATGATTCCTTTATGCCCTGCACAGTAAGGGATGGTTCTTGAAAACTTCATCAAAGTACACATGCCAGCATACATTCTTTTTTTTTTTTTTTTTTTTTTTTTTTTTTTTTTTTTTAATACAGGGTCTCAATACACAGTTCAGACTCATAGTGATCCTCCTATCTCAGCCTCCCCAGCACTGGGATTACGGCATGATGTTATCTGGGATCAAACTCGAGTCCTCGTGCTTGCCAGGCAGGTGCTTAGACCACTGAGCAGCCTCCCCAGTCAGGCCAGCACACACTCTAACACACTTTTCTGCCACAGCTGGAACCGAGGTTTCACTTTTACACTTTTACTGACCTATTTACAGAACGACAGCAAATAAGGAAAGTAGATCCTTCCTTACGAAACGGAAGGCATCTGAATAAATTCTGAAAACATTTAAAGCAACGTTCTAATGATCGAACATATGCATAGGGCAATATTAACGGCGTGTTTCTAGGAAAGCGGCATTCATTCAAAACGTTAATTCTTTAAGATCAGTTTACATAAGCAAAGATCCTCTCGAAGATTTAGAGTTACCACTGAAAATCAGAGAAGTAGTTAAGCTTTCAACTGAGCCAGCCTGTCTGCACTGTTGTGAGGGTCCCTGGCTCTTCAGCATCAACTTCTGCCAACAGGGAGCTGGAGGAGGAGGCTTGCAGCTCCACCCTGTGATTGGAGGTGCTCGGGACTGGCCTAGCCTGGGCACTTCTCCCAGGCCAGTGGGCTTTGGTCTGGCTGCTCAGGGAGAGTGTGTCACAGGTGCTCTGCCCCCAGCTTCTCAGGAGACTGCTCTCTCGCAGACAATCCGACAAATGACACAAATGACGGGGCCACTTTTCTAGGTACTAGGAAAGCGCAATTCACTTGGGGGAAGGGCAGGAGCAGCAGGAGAGGTGGGAGGGTCTGCTCGGCTCCTCCTGCCAGGCACCTTGGTTGGTTGTCCCGTCGGTTCTGCACCATGGGTCCGTCACCCCCTTTCCAGGAGAAGAAACTGTGTCCTAGATGTTAAGTAACTTATCCAGCACCCGGGGACCGTAGGCCTAGGTGGAAACCCGCGTTAGGCTGCTTCTGAAGCTCATCTCAATTTAAATATTGGGACTTGTAAGTGTTTAATGGAATTGGCTCGAGGGTGAGGCAGAGCAGCGGTGTCTAAAGGTGAAGTTCATACTGAAAAGCAATCTTCAGTGTCCCCTCAATTTTCCAGATCCTTGTTTTAATTCTCCACGTTTCCCCAATGAGATGACGTATTAATACAGACTACATGAGTTCCCAGTTATGGGGTGTTAAGAAACTAATTTATTTATGACACATCTTGGTTTCTCCAGTTTCTTAAGGAAAGCAGTATCAACTGTTTCCTCCCTGCAGCCTGAAAGGGAAGGGAGTGGAAGAAAAGAGAGGAAGACAGAAAACCAATAAGAAGGAATAAAGGGCAAGCAAAGAACAAGCAAAGAGGTGCAGAGCGCCAGTCTAAAGGGAGCACAGGCTGGCTACAGAGGTGTTGGGGTCATAAAAGCAACAAAGATTTTACTGAGGAAATTCAGCCCAGATCCCCTCCTGCTTAATGAGGACAAGCCAAACAATTCCTGTTACTTCTACACCCTCGGTAATTTATAAGGTTCAAAATGGAAACAGACCCCACTAGGCTGCCAGCCACCATCCTACTTTTAAAAGCAACAGGGAGAAAAGAATGTCTGGTAGAGGAGTGAGAAGAAACAGGTAGCCAAAGAAGGAGAAAGAACCCATTCATCCCCACAGCAGCATGGACGCAGGTTCCATTTTAATGACTCCAAAGCAGGACCCTGGGTCTCACTCATATAAAAACAGAACCAAAAAGGGGCAGGGGGGTTGTGTGGGGTCACTAAAGGCACAGAGTATCTTATTTATCTGCTATGGAAAGACTGAGTTATTTCTTGGACAAAGTTACCTAGTGACTTTAGTCTACAAAGATGACAACTGTAAAAATTTACATATATGAGAATTTTAACTATTTTTTTTCTAGAGGCTCAAGTTGGAGAATCTAATTACAGCGTAACTTGTCTCATTGTAAGATAAGCAAGGCACGGTTTCAAAGTTCAATGAAGGCAACAGTAAGGACTGTTATTTTTCTTGGCAAGGTAAAGTGTGTCTGGATCCTGACCTTGTTTTTTTATGAACTTTCTCAGAAAAATGAGAGAAATCAAGAAAAAAGTCAAAAGCAGAGAGAAAGGAAAATGAATTTTTGCCATGAATTCTTTACTGAGATCTAGGTACTTGCCATTTTTTAGGACAAATTGGACACAAAAAAGAAAAGAAAATATATCTGAAGTTTCACTGTTGACATACACAGTCCCCACTGAAATAATTACCTCCCAACAGTTGTTTCTAGAATCTTCCAAAAACAACAACAAAACACACTTCTGAGTTTGAGACCAAGCATAAAAAATTGTAGCCTTGGAATATTTATTTTTTTTTTTGAGAAAATTACAAACAACTGAAAGTCGATCATCAGGAGGAGGTCAACTTCATCTTCTCCCCAGAGGGCTGCTGACCACATGGACAAAGTGAGACAACTCCACACCAGGCTGCTGTCTCCCTGGGGCCACTGCAGCTGCCTCAGAAGTTGAAGCCTGTGGAGTCTAAACCACCAGCATCTGAAGATGAGTAACGAAGGGCACTGAAGGGAGAGCTGTCCTAAAAAACATTCTTTAACAGTAAGAATGAGATATGATTAAAGAAAAAGTTAAATGTTTCTGTGCCAAGGTACATTATTTTTTATGCTTCCAATTTTGCGGACTAAGATTTCCCTTTCCCAAAAGTCTGAGGCACAGCTATGTAGCATTTGGTACCAGGGATCGAACCTGGATCCTTGTACTTGCCTAGGCAGGTGCTTAGACCGCTAAGCTATCTCTGTGGTCCTCACCTCCTAATACATAAAAGTTCTGTTTTTAATGTTTTTCTATTGTCCCTTTTTTTGTCCTTCCCTTTTCCCCTCCCTTCTCCTTTGTTCCCTTTCTCATCTGAACATTTTCTTTCCATTTCCCAATATTTATTATACATTTTGGTCCTTATTTATGCTTTCAATTACTCACATTAGTGGGACAATGCAGTATTTAAATATGTGTATCTGATTTTCTCACATAAAGAGTATGATCTTGAGGTGCATTCATTTACCTAGAAATAGTAGACACTGGTGGTTCAGTGGTAGAATTCTTGCCTGCCATTTGCCTAGAAATGTCTCAGGCTTAGCCTTCTTTATGACTGAGTAGTTTTTCATTATATAAAAATGCATCTTCTTTATCTGCTCATCAGTTGATGGGCATCTGGGCTGTTTCTAAGATTTAGCTTTTACAAACTGTGCTGTTATAAACATGGGTGTGCATGCAACTGTGGTATGGTGCTTTGAATTCTTTCAGAAAATACCAAGAAGGGCAGCGTACACTCTTTTCAGCAGTAGAGATTCCTTTCTCCCTATAGCCCCGCTGACATGTGTTATTGGGTGGTTTCTTGATAATTTTCTGGAGAGTGAGATGAAATCTCCACATTATTGTAATTTGTATTTCTCAAGTGAGGAATGATGTTGAACATTTTTTTGTATATTTATTTGCCACTTCTGCTTCTTCATTTGAGAAGTGTCTATTTCAGATGTCCGTTTTTGGATGTGTCTTTCAATTGGGGGGGATCTAATATTTTGAGTTCTTTATATATTCTAGATACTAGTCTTGTCTGAGGAACGCTCGGCAAAAATTTTTCCCACACTATGGGTTGTCTCTTCACTCTTTTGGTGGTTTCTTTTGCTGTGCAATGCTAGGAATACAAAATTCGGTTCAGCAGAGCAATCTCTTTCCTACTGTAAATTCGTACTTCAGCATAACAGTAGCTGGCTATGCATCTCAGTACCTTTTGTTGAGAGATACAGGAAGCAATCTATGTGTTTACTCACTTGGTATGATGAATGAAAAGGTGTGTACAAATGTGAAAAAGTGGAAAAAGGAGATTTTTCCCTACCTTATGTTCCATGTAACTGGTTTTGAATATGTTTACCCAAGCATCACAGAGGGTCCAATAGACCCACACCACTCCAGAAATTATTTTAAAAAGTTTTCTTTTTATTTTTTCTCATAGAAGTCACCCAATTCAGTACAATGACATGAGAACAACCACATTTATAAGTTTTGGAGGAGGTTGAAAGTGAATCATCAGATTATTCATGCACGGATGATGAAGATGTTCCATTATGGTAAAATACGTGTTTTCGTACCAGAGGAGTGGTGGGGATGGGTGAGGACGTGATGATGACTTTGATATTGGCCATGTGAACCGCTGTTCCTGTGACAGTCAAGAACCGGCCTATACAGGCACAGTGAATGAAGTCCTCCTTGATTCCGACGACGAGAAAAACAAAAATGTGAGTACATATTTGACTAGTCAAAAGATTGCAAAATGGTCATGTGACAAAATGGAATGAACCAATGTCATAACTAGGTCCAAAAAATATAATGAGGGTCTTGGCAGGGGTGAAAGGTACTGGACAGAATGCTAGCACTGTCATTCAATGTTGGAAATGGTAGCAGATGAAATGCTACAAGGGGCTGTGACATACACAAGGGATGAAATGCAAGCAAAACATTCTGTATGCACCAACAGCCATATTAATTTTATTTATCACGATGTCTCACTAGCTGAACTGGAAGCATTTGCAGGTCGGCTCTGCTTAGGGATTTCTCATGAGCACAGGAATATAAAGACTTACTGAAAGTGATAGGTCAAAATACAGCATAAAAATGTATGCCCTTGTAGATGCGAAGACTTATTGTGCTTTCAATTTAGACACTTATCCTGGGACTCAGCCATCAGAACCTTAGCTGTACAGTAATAAACTGAATGATGTCATGAGCAGACTTGTTGCTCCCATCTCTCAAATTAATTGGAATATGACATTCGACCACTGGTTTACAGGCTTCAAGTTGATGTTACATTTGCTAACAGAACACCAGTTGATCAGTGCAGGAACAAAGCACAAAGTCCAAATGAAATGTTGCAGTTTCAAGACAAAGAATTGTATAGTACAGTCTTTGGATTTCAGAAAGATACAACTGGCTTCATATGTGGCAAAGAAAAATAAACTGATAGTGCTGGTACAAATTCATCATGATGGAACCATTGATAGGAAAACCTCAACAAAACAGAAGCCTGATATGGAAAATTTGTACAATAAAGTCAAAAGTAGAACAGATGTTGCTGATGAGTTGTGAAGCAACTATCATGTCACTTGAAATACAAAGCAATGGTTATATTTTATTCAGTTCTAAATATGTGTGACATAAATAGCTTAAACTAGTGCAAAGTATCATGGAAAAATTTTCTTAAAGGGGGCTGGCCAAATAGCTCAGTGTATTAAAGTGCTTGCAAGCAGGCACAGGGGCCGGGAGTTCGATCCCCAAGTCTGCTGGGCCGGCCCTGCCCCTGATTGAGACTGGTTGTGGTGGCGTGTGCCTGTAAACCTAGCTCCTGGGAGGCTGTAAATAGGAGAATAACTCTGAATCCAATCTAGTAGTGAGACCTTGAACACCCTGTAGACCCTTCCCTATAAATAAATAAATTTTCTTAAAGGATTGGGACTAGTATTCATAAGTGGTCATTTATAGTAGAGGAAAAACAAAATGTTTCTGCCCAGGAAACTAATTACACAAAAAAGTTGCAGAATGCTCTGGTGAGCTGACAGTGAACAGGCAGGCAAAGCACCAGTAAGTCTTATATGATGAAAATAAAAGAAAATAAAAAAGATGACAACTGTGCCCTACAAGAAAAGTCTGAGAAGACAAAACATACTTGCTATCAGCATGATACTTGTACATGGAATACACAATTTCCATGTATGAAAATTGCCTTGGCTGTGATAGTTGAAACAAAGCTTATTTCTGTGGCAGACTTCTGTTTGTGTTTACACAGCTGTTAACAGTTGTTATTTTTGTGTCATCTTTCAGGTTTTTAAGCAAGTATAGCTGATATGAAAATGTTGATGTCTATTCTAAGCACTCATTAAATATTTGATATTTTATTTCATTGATATCTTATTTCCTTGCTAAGTGTATGTTGTACAGTATAAAAGGAAGTTCTTGATAAAACAGGAAGGGAGGTAACAAGATAGCCATATAGGAAAAGAAAGTTAAGCACATAAGCTCTCAGTTCTCAGTGTAAATGAGATATGCACATGAAACATGCAATTGGCATGTATGAAGATTGCCTTGAGTATGACAGTTGAAGCAAAACTTTTTGTGGTAGTCTTTTGAGTTTATACAGTAGTTCATGTAGGTTTTTATTTTTGATGTTATCTTTGAAGTTTTATAAGCAAGTATATAACTGATGTGAAAATGTTGATGTCTATTCTGAATGCACAATACATATTGAGTTTTAATATTTACTTTATTGATATTTTATGTTCTTATAACTACATACTGTATAATATAATAAGCTCCTGACAAAACAGCAAGACCAGTATGTCCTACAAAAAAGCTTGGAAAACAAAACACCTGTGCTGTCTGTGTAAGTGATATGCATGTATGGGACGTGCTGCTGTTACATGTACACATTGCCCTTTGATCATTGAAGTAAGGATTTTTTGTAAAGTGTTGTTCGCATTTTCTTTGTGGTTCATGTCAGAATTTACTTGTATTGCTCTTTTTCAGACTTAGTATACCCAAAAAAAGCAGTTGGTGCTTAAAATGAAATGTTGATGCTTTTGTATATACAATAACCATTAAATGCTTAATATTCATTTTTGAGATTTTCTTCCTGTTAAGTACTCATTGTTTAACACAATAAAATTCATTAAAATTAAAGCAATAATTTATCAGAAGAAATATTCTAAAGAATAAAGGTGGTCTGACAGATCCATGTTTCTGTGCCTTCATGACAATATTAATCTTATGCCCCAGTTAATAAGATGAGATCCCAGTTGTCAAGTCTTGGTGGCATTTCCCGCGCAGTCAGGGTTTTATTGATAAAGTCTTTGCCTACAAAATGCCTTTAAGAGCTCTACATATTTTCTCCTCCAGAAAATTTAGCATATTTATTAATATTTAAATCTTTGATCCATTTTGCTTTTAGTTTAGTGCACGGTGAGAGATATAGGTCTAGATTTAATGTTTGGCATGTGGAAAGCAAGTTTTTCCAGCTCCATTTACTAAAGAGGCTATCTTCCTTGTAGTGAAAGTGTTTGGCTCCTAAAAGGAAACTTTATTTCATTTTATTTTATTTTATTTGTCTTTTTGAGACAGGGTCTCACTATGCAGTTCAGTCTGGCCTTAGGCTCACTTTGTAGCTCAGGCTGGTCTCGAACTCACTCCTCCCGAGTGCTGGGATTACAAGCATGCACCACCACGCCCGGCAAATAGAGATGATTGCTCTTTTTTTTTTTTTTTTTTTTTTTTTTGCAGAACCAGGGATTGAACTCAGGCCCTTGCACTTACCAGGGAAGTGCTTATTCCACTGAGCCATCTCCCTGGTTCAAAGGAAACATTTTAAAATTGGAGGAACAGCTATTATTCTAAAATCTAATGTATTTCCAGCTAATTATAAGTGATTTGCAGTACGTCTCCCCCCTAATTTCAAGCTACAAATCAGACCTCTTACTCCTAGAATAGGGCTCTTTCACTAACCTGCCACAGTTCCCACCAAACTGTTTCTGGGGAAACAAATCAAATTCTTGGAACTGGCTTTACCATGAATTTTAAAAATGTTTCTGAATTGACTTCATTATGTACAAAATCATTATCTGGACTATTATTTGCAACAGTGACTTTTTATGTGATCACTGTCATTCCTTAATTATTTACATCCCAATCTAGAACAATCTCCTATTATTCATTGTACAAATCTCTTCAACAGAATTTTCTGCAGTGGTGAAAACATTCTATAACTGCACTATCCAAATGCCAGGTAACTTCTAGTCACTTGCAGCTATTAAATACTTGAAATGTAACTAAGGAACTTTTTTTTTTTTGCGGTACCAGGGATTGAACTCAGGACCTTGTGCCTTCCAGGTAGGTGCTTATGCTGCTGAGCTATATCCCCGGCCCAAGGAACTAAATTTAAAATAGCCATGTGGGGCTAGTGGCCTGCATGCTAGGCAGCAGAGTTCTAGAGTAAGATCTAGAACACTTGGGTAGAGCACTCTGCTGTCAAATAGAGGGTATGACAATAGTCTGATGTTCTTAAATATGAGCCATGTGGTAGCCAGCCTCTAAGTGTTTCTTTAGTTCCTGATCAAATTTAAATAATCTGTTCTATACATCCTTTGATTTTATTATTGATATTAGGAAGAAAAACATTATCATGATTGTTTTTATTATGATAGTATTGGGATTATCACATCTCAGCCCTTTGGCTAAGGTCAAGTGTATAATAGCACTGGGAATAAAAATAGTACTGCCGTGATGGATCATATGCAGCATAGGAGTCAAGGGTACAATGAGCACCAGAAGATGGATTTAGTCTTTAGGAGCTTGAAGCCAAATTTGGTACATAACTGGCTGGTACCCAGAAAACAAACAGAAGCTCTTCATTTCCCAGGCTCTTTCCCCTTCAGTGTAGGATCACCTTCCTAGTGTGGGCCAACAGAAGCTGGGTGAGGATGTTGTGTGTCACTTCTGGCCCAGAGTAGTTAGGAGATGAGAGCTGCTTCTGCCTTTCCCTCTTTTTTTTTTTTTTTTTTTAAAGAAAATTAACTAATTAATTAATTTATTGGATACAGAGTTTTTCATGCAGTTTAGACTTGAAGTGATCCTCCTGTCTCAGCCTCTCCAGTGCTGGGATTATAGGTGTGTGCCACTACACCCTGTTTTGGGGCTAGCGCAGAGTGCTTGGGGGTTCCAGGGCTGGCATGGCATGCAGTACCAGGGATCGGTATCGGGGATTGAACCCGGGTCCTTGTGCTTACCAGGTGGGCACTTAGACTGTGGAGCTATCTCCCCAGCCTCCTTCTTTCAGTTTGGTGACCACATGTCACATGCTTTAGAAGGCACAGATACAAGATGGAAGAAAGCAGCTCAAGAAATGATATGAGAAAATGACTAAGTCTTTGTTGCCCTGAACAGCTGAAGTTTTGGGATTACCGGCATGTAGCAACTTTTGAATTCCTTACTGATGCTGTACCTTGATTACCAGTTGTAAATGGGATGTGGAAAGGGATAGACAGCGTTTTTAGGAA
>PVKA01000279.1:196812-227103 GCA_004027165.1 Ctenomys sociabilis | reverse complement strand
TAGGTCAGGGGATCTGGGGAGGTGTTGGTGAGTGGGTCCTGAGGTTTCAGACCAGTCACTGGCTTGGAGGGGTTGGGGACAGGGATCCGCGAAGCGCGTGTGGGAAGAAGCCAAAGGCTCTCCCTCAGACTCACCACACTCACTGATCTGGGAAGCCTGGTGAGTCCTGTAAATTCGCTCTCGCTGGGAGAGCTTGGCGCGGGATCCAGGAGGCCGCTGGAGTCACCCACTGTCTCTGGCCAGTCTCAGGGGCTGGGCGGGCGCGGGCGGGATGGAGCAAGATGGCGGAGTCGGCCGCGCTGTCTCTGGCCGGTCTCAGGTACTCTCCCCCTCCTTCTTTCCCTCCCTCTCTCTCCCTTCCTCCTTTCTCCTTTTTTCCTCCCTTCCCCCCTCTCTCTCTGTGTCCCTCTCTCCCTCTCTGCTCCTTCGTTCCCCCTCTCCCCAGAGAGAGGGGAGAGACTTCCTATGTCCTTCTCTCCCTCTCTCTCCATCATGCTGGTGCTGATTTGACCCTCCTTAGCACTAAAGAGGATGTGAGCAGTTCATTTTAAAGAATCACTAACTCCTTAATCCACTAACATCCTACTTCAAATACAGAAAGGTGGTTGGAGCTATTTATTCCTTGTAAGTGTCCTTTGGTTAAACATGTTTAAAACCAAGTATTTATCTTATCTAAACTATCTTCTCTCTTGTACACTACATTTTGTCATTCAATCTATCTGTGTAACACTGCATTCTGACTAATGCTAAAGAATAGAACATACCAAATAAACAAAGTTGAAAATGAAGAAATATTTTATAATCATATTTCATTTCTGCTGGTAGATATTTTTGAGTTGAAAACTTATACCAAAGTATCACATAGAGCATGGTCATCCATATTTTGTAATGTATGTTTTTCACTAAATGTCTGAGTAAGATGCTTTTTGTTTAACTTTAATCTTAATAAAAGCTTTGCTTAGGAAGACGCATGGACTAGGGTTGGATCCCCGCATGCCATGTGGACCCCGCCCCCAGGGTGCACTGAGAGAGTGACTGAGCCCAGGCGTGATGGCACGCACCTGTAATCCCAGCCCTCAGGAGGCTGAGAACAGGAGGATCACTATGAGACCCTGTAGACCCTGTAGTAAATACATTAAATAATAATAATAATCTTAGTAAGAGCTTCAAAAGTAGTTAAATGCATAGTTTAGCTACTGAAACTATAATCACACATTAGACAATAGTCTATGCAGAGTGGAATTGTCACCTTGGATTGATTTGAATTGAAATAGATGGTAATTGGAGTTCAACATAAAGGAAATGTACACAGCTATGCTCAGAACAGCAACACTTTTACAGCAAAATAAAACAAGTGACAGCTGTGGGAAGAAAGTTATATGGTCTCCACGCTTGCACGTTTACAAGATTGACATGCCACGCTCTGGGAGAAGCCCTAGGTGTCACGTTTTAAAAACCGATTTTGAATTTTAGAAACATAAGTTATATGGCCTTAATTCTTTCTCCTTAAAACCACATAGACCAGTTTCTAAATGTAAGTAACAACCTAGAGTTTCTCTCCAAAGTATAATGAAAAAATGAGAGACTGTCAGCTAGCCATGCTGCCCTCCCGGCTGCAGGAGCTCACAGTGCTTGAGTTCAGTGTTAGTCTTCAGGAGCCATAGCTGTCCCTGCCAAACCCCTGCAGGAAGGCAGGCAGCGCGGTCCAGAGCTTTTGTCTCTTGCTTTGGCTGCATCTAACACTACTGAGTTCTACAGCAAACAGCAAATAGTATTTATTTCCCCAAATGGAAAGTGAAAATATTATCAAAGCCTGTCTCATTAAATAGCATAAGAAAATCACTGTACTCCAGTCTTTAGCATATGGAGTTGACCTTGCTGGATGTTAGATATTTTTAGTAACCCTAAAATGTAAAAAAAAAGACTGGTTAGCTCCCCGGCCAAAAGCATGCTGGAAAGCATCCTCAGTAAGGTACGTGCAGAAGAAAAGTATGTTAAGCGACTAAAAATCACCTCAGCAAAAAGTCTGTAAAGCGTCTGTAAAGCAGAAAAATATAATGGCATTGTGGTTCCACTAAACTAAACACCATGTAGGATATATGAATACAGACATGGGGCTCCTAAAGTCATTGAAATACATGCACAGATTGGACCGCATCACAGTAACATAAATGCATCTTGCAAAGCTGTGGCTTTGACTCAAAAATACCTTGCAGCACCCACTGTTCTGTGCCCAGAACAGAACAGTTTGTGCATGACGGCCACGATGCACATTGCACAAAGGCAATGAACATTGTGGTGAGCGTATATTCTTGGTGTGTAAAAGTAGTTTCTTAAGGCTGGCCAACTAGCTCAGCAGATTAAAGCACCTGCAAACAGGTTCAGGGGCCAAGGTTCTGTCCCTGGGCCTGCCCTGCCTGCCCCGCCCCCGGGGCGCACTGAGATGGCAATTGAGACTGGGCATGGTGGCACATATCTGTAATCCCAGCTCTTGGAAGGCTGTAAACAGGCGGATCACCAGGAGTCTGATCTAGTAGTGAGACCCTGAACACCCTGTAGACCCTTCCCTAAAATACAAAAAAAAAAAAAAAGTAGTTTCCTAAGCCATCGGCGGAAATCAAATACTCAGAGCTGACTTTTCACTGATGGCAGTGGTTTGCCTTGACTCAAACACGTTTTTACCTGGTTTTCCTGACAAGAAGTGGCCAGATGCAGTAAGCAAGTTCTTGTCTGTCATTCCCAAGAAGTGAGACGGCACGAGTTACAGTCAAGCACTGACAGACAGCAGAGGAGGCACAATGGCGAGCGACGCTCAGGAGACAGTCCTGTGAGTAATGCACAGGGGAGACCTGCCCTGCAGGTGGCTGGCTGAGGAGTCAGTCCGCATGCTCGCTAGCTGGTGAGCAGAGAAGGACTTGTGGCTGGACTCTGTGCTTCAGACCCTGTTTCTGTTCGAAGTATGATTTTTGATGCAGGCTGAGACAGAGACTGAGCCCAGGCGTGGTGGCACCCACCTATGATCCCAGCACTTGGGAGGCTGAGAACAGGAGGATCACCATGAGTCCAAGCTGCGTGGTGAGGCCCTGTAGACCTTGTAGATCCTATACTAAATGCATTTTGAAAAATGTAAAAGCAAACTATGATTTTTTGAATTTGCCTCAAACCGATAAACAAGAGATGCTATATTGGGATGTATTTATCGAATGTAAGATTAAAGCTACCTGGTTATTGCCACCAAAAAATATTTGGGGCTGGCTTTAACTCTAAAAATGCTTCCTTTTATTTGGTGGTATGTCAGAACTACTGTGTGGTACCACACTTGCAGCTGTTCGATAGAGGCTAAAATATATTTCTGTCTTAAGCCCCTACCTCACTTCAGACTTGCTGGAAATGCTTGCACAAGCATCACTACCATCTGCAGGCAAGTACATATTATGGCCCTTTCAGTGACTTAATTTCTGAAAGAGAAAATGATACAGTGGTGTTCATTGAGCCATGCAAAGAAATCTTACTGAATAGGAAGTTGTGCTGCAGGCCTCCCTGAAAGCCCTACCTGATGTGGAATGAGTCAGCTGTGCCTTTCCTTACCTTCTTTGAGTCACCAATAGGCCACTAACACATGGCTTAGTGACCTGAGCCTGTGTCCTAGGAGATGCAGGATTAAGACTATGAATGAGCCAAAGTGCTCCAGGCACTCTTCCCTGCTCTTCTTGGACCCTGCTCTTCTGACCAAGGCATCCAGGGTAGAGTGCACAAGGGCTCTGGGCACTCAGCAAACCAGGCCTTTTCCAGATACATTTTAGGTGCCATCAGTTCTTTTGTGAATCAGAGTAATTTATGAATGGATTGGCTGCTGGGGGCACTGTGTGACTAGCCATCTCTCATCACATTGCTGGCATCCAGCAAGGGTAAAGCTCAACTGACGCCATATTCCAAAAAGTAAGACTGGGGACCCCTTGGGCCCTAAGCTTACATTTTTAATAAAACTTTGGTTCTCTTAGTAGATTCCCAGTCAACCACTTTACTGTGCTAGGAAGCCATTTAGAGGATCTAACATTCAAGGCTTAAATGTATTGCCATAAGTAACCTTGGGGTCAACCACCAGGAAGGAAAAGGAGAGAAAAGATGAAAGGCAAGAAGATGGAAGGCAGCAGTAACACCTGAATGTCAGATGGGGTCGGGTTAGCAATGGTGGCGATTCTGGTTAGTAATGGTGACAATTCAGTACGAGAAGGGAAGCTGCTGTCACGCATCGTGTGTGCAGAGCCCACAAGAATGTAGAACAGACAGAAAGACTACTGGTCCCCATGGTGGTGCTCCACTCACCGGGCACCTCGTTTAGCTCGATGAGAATCATATTCAAGTATATTATGTTGAAGCACATGTTTCTATGAGTTCTTATTTTTATCCCATAAGTTATCTAAGAATGTGGGTGGCTTAAACTCAGTGGTTAAGAATATGAATTCATACTTTTCAAAAAGAGGCCAGAAACCTTAACTATGTGACATGCATTTTTGTGTTTCTCTCCAATAATTGGAATGAACCAACATTAGAAAAGGATCCAGATAGTACTATTTCTAGCCTCAACCCAATGTACCTAAATTACGTTTTCTTGATCATTGTCAGGCCATGGAACATCACAAGGATGTCATGTGTGAATGGAAACAGGTCCCTTTGCTCAGAGTCACTCTGCAGTCATTTCAGCTGAGCACTATTTAAGCAACCAAGAACGGTGTTAATCCAGCACAGGACTGAGCACTACAACTATGGAATTTTTCAAAAACACTAAAGCATTTCATTTCAAGTACAGGCAGGTGGGAAGGGGGCAGAAGAGAAGTAGAAAGGGTGATGCAGCAGGATGCAGGTGAATCGATACCCCACCACGAGTACACTCATTATGCATCACAGACAGACACTGGCATATAAGGAGTGGTGCAGGGCAGAGCCAAGGGCGCATATGTGTGCCATGCAGCCAGCACCAGCCTCACGAGCAACAGTGGCCTTGCCGCTCGCTCTTTGAACCACTGTGGTCAGCTCCCCGACCATGTATCTGTTTCCCCCATCCCACATTGGTCTGGTTGTGAGGTAGCTGTGCAGCCTTTGTGCCATGCTGTCTTTCAACTTGGCAACTCCTTTCTTCTCTACACTTCATGCATCTCAGCTGTCCGGTGCTTGCTTCCCTCTCCATGAGAACCCACTGCCTATCTGCTTTGGAAGAATCAGGGTTGGGAGGGTGTTTTGTTCCTACATCTTCTTACAGAGTACATCATGAGGCATCTTATGTCACCATTCCTCAGCGGCTTCCACCTGCATGTTGGCCGCCAGGCCACGGCACCACAGATAATTCCTAAAGCTGGTGTCTTCTCCCAGATTCCTCAGTCACCACCTGTGGGAGTGGGTGCAGGATAAGGCTGTGAGTTTCACGGCCCAACAAGGAGATAACTCTTCCAGGATCAGCGCACAGAAGGCCACTTAGTTCTTCATCCTCTCTCCATGCCCAGCAGCTGTGTGGGGCGTTCTGCGGGGGCTCCCACAATGGATGCCACATGCAGGGGTTAGAGCCCCACTAGCAACCGTGGAACTGGGAAACTCATGGAACTCAGTGTGCCCTTCTTTCCTCACTTCTAGGATGAGTGTTGTAATAGTTTCTGCATCATAGGGTCATCGTGAGCATTGAGACAACACACGCAAAGTATTTGGTACACAGGGAACATTACCTGTGTGTTCACTGTTGGGTGACCAGGCTTTCTCTGGCATCTCTCATCCTGCTAGTGTGTTCATTCTTGGGTGACCAGGCTTTCTCTGACATCTCTCATCCTGCTAGAGACTATGTAAGAGTTCAAATGTATATCAATCCCTTGTTATAAGTGGAGAAAGTGATGCAGGTGTTGTCTCTGCTTTACATAGCTTTCTAGTGGCGTTTGAGCAAGAGCTGCACTCTGTGACCCAAATTGAGCCCATAGTTCCCAGATAGGACCACCTCACTGCTTCTGTTCTGTGTCCCTGAGGCCTTGTGAAGACTCACCAGAAGAACCATGCTTTACTTAGCCCAGGGTGTATCATGAGGGACAAAGTTTAGTTATTATTTGAATAACAAAGAGCTATGTGGAAACTTTCACAAATGAGTAAGGAAAGTTCAGAAAGTGTTTCGGTGGAAAAGATCCTCCCCAGTTCTGAGTTAAATATACCTGATCTCCACAGATTTATCCCAGCATGCATAGAGACAGCAAAATCAATAATAAACTGAGGAGAACACACAGAGCCATCTTTATGTTGTCAGTAGAAAGGCCTTTGTTACAATCCAAGAAGTTCTACATTTGTCAACCCCTCCCACCATCCTCACAGTGGCTCACACTGCAGCTACCTTCAGAAAGCTAAAACCGAAGCTCAGCTGAGCCTCAGAGAGTGACAAAGACAAATTAATGAAGTCCCTCTGTGCCAAAATAAAGTATGGACCCTGTCACCACCAATATATGTTAAGTCCATTAAGGTCATATTTAATGAACTAAGCTTTTCTCTGGAAAGCTCTGCCAAGCTTGTTGAATTAAGGAAAGTAAACCTATACAAAACTGCAAGATAAACTAATTTCACTCTATTTAAAGAAGAATGGTTATGAAAGTATTATGAGCTTACAATGCTTTCGATTTTTATCAAAGTCATGGAAACTAATATGGATCTAAAACTACATTCTCTTAGGAAGACGAGAACTACAAGTGAGCTGATAGCACTGTCAGCTGTAATGGCCTCTGAGTCCCTCTGGGAAATGGCTTTTTAAATAGTTGGATGATCCTCAAGGAAAAGTAAACTTTCAAATAATGTCCTGTTGACACAGGTTGGAAAAGCACAGTGAAGGGAAGGTGGCCTGAAGCAAGGGGCATGCTCTCATTTTTCATGTGTGAAAGGTCCAGTGTGGCCACTTCTGCGCCTGCTACATTTGGCTAATGTTCTATCTCTCACTCACCCCCAAACTTCGTATATCTTGACTTTCAAGGGGTAGATTAAATGAACACATACCAGCTCTTCTTGGTTACCTCTAACCTAGGTACATTTCCAGAATACGCCATTGAACAGTAGTCGGAGGTTAGAAAACGCAATGTTTGACCAGGGAGTCATGTGTAAGTTACTTAGGATAACATCTAACTCAAAGTCCTTTTATCGCAAAAAAAATAGCATTACACTGATATTTTATTTATGTACAGTAGACGTAGAACTTAGACCTGCCTTAAACTACATGACTGTGCAACAATTCATCCATAAAGAGGCCAGCACAAGTATAGCTGTTAAAAAAAAAAAAAAAAAAGTAATTCCACTTTAGCTACCAAATTTGAATACAATTGTAAAAGACTGTAAGAAACACCTACAGTGGAAAGGGGTTTTCATTTCTTTCTGCCAATATCTACACAAAGAAGTCTAATTTAATTTTTAGAGTTTTTTAGGCCACTACCCCTTTATCTGCCTTGGTTCTTATCTTTGAACCTGAGTACGGGCCCAGGGCCAAGTCACTCAGAAATGTAACTCAGTCTCCTGTTTATCATTCATTTGAAAAAACTTTTAAGCACCTAATATCTCAAGTTGTATTTTCACAGAGATTTGGCCCAGTGAGAAGGGTGGTTCCTTCATAATTTCCACAGCCTCCTTACAGCACTGTGAAAATGAAAGGGTGCGCTCAGAGACTAACAGGATGCAGTAGGTTTGGGGATCAAGGAAGTCCTGTTTGAGAAAGGGAACCAAGCCTAAGGGTAACTGGGATTAAGAATGATCCAGGTGTGCGCATATGGGCCCAAACCTTGGGTCAGGAAGGAGCTACACAGATGTAAGGAGAACTGAGGGTGGTGGCTGGGGTAGGATGGTGGGAGATGACGTCAGACCATGGTGTGACGTCACCTTGGGAGGGAGTTTGCCCTTTGTCTGGGTGTAGTGTGAAACAAAAGTTTTGCATTTTAAAACCCCTCTGGCTGTCATGTGAAGAATGTAATGTAATGAGTGGCTGGAGTAGAAGACATCTAGTAGCACCACGGTCGTGCGGAAGAGACAGTGTTTGCTTTGGTGGCCACAGTTCCCCTAGCAACCCCAAAATCAATCCAGAAAGGCATGAGAAGCATGACTCACTGGGTTTTGGATGCTGACTCTGCCCTTTACTGGGGAATATGACCTTGGAAATCTCGGTCCCAATCTTATCATCTCAAACTACTAAAATAGAATTTTCCTAAAGGTAAGACTATGATTGTCATGAAAATACAAAATGTGAACTCATGTCAAAATTGTATGTACTTCATGATTTATTCAGGAAACTACCTCTGAGGCTAAATACTAATACAAATGAGAATTAGATTTAGGAAAGTTTATATTTTTCCAGTAGACAAAATCATTTGCATTAAGAGACTCAATCTCCTTGGTTACAGACAAGAAACCCCTGTGTCATCACCAGCCCTCTACGAGGAAACCTTGGTCTCTAAGGAGCTATAAAATAGACCAGCCAAAGAAAACACCTGTCCAGGGACCCACAGAGTAAGACCACCCCAAGAGTGCTAGACAAGGCCAATATTTCATTAAAAAGGCCACCACTCACCCCTGATGGCCATTTCACAGTGTCTCCAAAGCACCCATTTCCCAGCAGAGTTACACTGAACTGTATTTGTAAAACACACAAAGAACAGACTATGTCCACTGTCATTTTTGTTGTTACATCAATAACAAGTGGCAGCAGTAAAGATAAAGTGAGATTAAGAAATATTTTAACAGAATTGATAACATTTGGTGATCAACTGAAAGTGCCAGAAGCTGAGGCATGAAAGGCATCACCCATTTTTTTCTTTTTAAGTCAGCAATTGGGCGGCCAGTAGAACCCTGGAGGAGACCAGGAGATGAGCAGCTCAAAGGGGGAAACCACGAGTCTTGCTGTGGGTATTTAGGGCTGGAGATGCCTTCTAAACAGAAGCAGAGCATGAAACCTTACTCTGTCACTTGTGCCTCAGCTCCTTCATCTACATGACACATGGGGACAACAATAGTTCCTACCTCATCAGGTTCTTCTTAGGATTTAACAACTTTAATCTACAAAGTCCGAGTGCTTTAAAGGTACTAACCTTCCACATAAGAATCATTATCTAAATTTTTGATTAATAAAATTAATTTTATTCTTTTCAAAGAAAAAATTATAAGATTAAATACTTAGAAATTCTCTGTTCATTTATGGTATTTGAAACTAGGAATTTTAGATAAAGGCATTAGAAGACAGTACAGAACTGAGCATTGGGCCCAACAATATTCAGAGTCTGAGGGCAGGAGAAGGACCAGAAAAGGTGATAGCAGTGAGCAGAGAAGGAAACCAGAGAGCTGGATGTGTAATTCAAGAGGAGAATTTTAAGAATACCACCATTGTCAATTGTGTCGTATGCCACTGGACCCAAGACAGATGGGACTGGATTGCCAAGATTAGCAGATAATAGGAGGCTGATATTCTCAGAAAGTGATTATTGGCTGTGTCCTGCTGGTCGTGATCCTTACAGTTGAAAAAGAACAGCTTCATAATGGTCAACATGTCCATCCTTTAGCATAACTCGGATCTTGTCTGAACCAGATCAGAGCAGCAGCAGCCCAGAGCTGGCAAACGACCCTAACAAAGCCCTTGACGATAGCAGCTTCGGGCTCTGAAAGAAGGAATGGAGAAGTCTTTGGGTGTACTGGTGCAGAAGCTAGGATAAAGCCTCTTTGGAAGGAAAATGTACTCTTTAAGTTGTCGGCATTTCTTCTCCAAATTCTGGCACTGAATATTTTCTGCAAAAAATCATTGCAGCGTTCTTGCAAAGGGGACAGCTGCCTCCCAAAGAACCCAAAATGAATTTCATCATTATTATGAGAAAAGTAAGCCCAGTATTTGGAAAATGCCACCAAGTATAGTTCTCCCGATACCATCGAGCATGCTCGGGATTGGGCCCGTGCCTCCTGCCAGTGCTGCTTGGAGCTGTAGGCAGCAGTGCTGACTTTTCTTTTTAGATAACTTCACTGCATTGGTAGCTCTGTAAAACTGGTTATTCGCATTTGATTTTTATAATCTATTTTACTTTGAAAAGTAGAAACAAAAGCAAAAACAAATAGCAGGTGCAAAGAGAAAAACAGGATAACAACAATATGTACATTATAGATATTCAAATCAACAATAGCAAATTGACAGAGGTTGTTATAGTACGTATTTTTATCATCAAATCTGTTTCTCAGATTAACAGATATAGTTATACAAGATTGGACAAAAAACTGAATAATAACACTTGCTTTCAATAAACCTTAATTTTTTTCTTATTTATTTATTTTTGGCAGAACCGGGGATTGAACTCATGCCCTTGCATTTGCCAGGCAAGCACTGATTCTACTGAGCCATCTCCCTGGCCCAATTTTTTTCTTGTCTTTTGTGCTGTTTTGTAAATTTACTTTAAAGAGTATAGTAATAATCTAGTTTGCATGCGAGCACTCTGCACTTGCATGAACATGAGAGCAGAAGCAGATGGTCTCCCCATCCCCCGTCCAGGTCTTGTTACCCAGTGGCAGCAGGGATCTTCTCACATGTCCAAAAGCTTCTTCAGATCCAAATGCCCAGGTAGGTTTAAGAAACTACCCCTTGTCCTAGAAAGTACACTCTGTATTGTGTTTAGGACTTCTCAGAATCAGGAGAGCCACTTTATTTTTTTTTAATTTATTTTATTGAGAAACAATTTATAAAACTAAAAGGATTTTTTAAATGAAGACTGGATTAAAAATAAAATGAAAAGGGATCAGCGTTCTGATCAGCGTACCCACCCACACACTGGAACAGCGCCATTCTGGTGTGTCGGGTGTGTCCTGTAGTGGACAGCCTGGATTCCAATAGACCAGGTCCCTCATCTTAACTTCCACAATCCAAATAGAAACCAGGACTTGGTGGAGGGAGAAGGCTGTCCACCATGGTGATTCTTCCATGGAGCCTGCTAACCATGGATTGAATCCTTTTGAAACCGTGACTCAAGTTAGACATCTCCTCCTTTGTGCGGTGGGCGTCTGGTGAGGTGTTCCCGTGGAGGGGAAGCTGACCAATGCAGCAAGTGCATACTGGGGCTGCGCTCATGGCCCTGTCCTAGCCCACGTGCTTCCAGCCTCTTGGGAACTGCTTGGAGGGAAGAGTCTGGAAACACACTGTAGGAAATCCCTAAAGCACTATGAACAGGGACTGCTGGGGGACTCTGTGTGAGCAGAGACCAGCACGTTGAAGGCAAGGCTCAAATGTACCAGAAGGCATTTGATCTGGAAAGCATGAAATGTTACAGAAATGTGCCCATATTTTCTTATGTCCTGAGGCTCTGCAAGAGACTGAGATTAAGGATTGGGCCTATTTAATCTGGCAGAATAAATGTCAAGATAGCCTAACATTCAGACTGTGGCATGGGTACTGCTGGCTGACTTTTGCCAGTTATATAGTGACAATGAGAAACAAGAACAGAACAAAACATGATGACAGTTTTAACTTTGGTCCAAAAGGAGCCATATGTAAAGCTGAAGCCAAAGGTAATTATTACTAATGGTATTCATATCATAAAGAACAGTAATTTGTAGCAGGACAGGAAGAAAGACTCCCTGAGAACACCTCAGAAGTCAACAGGAGCCCCACAGTGCAGGCACAGGCTGCAGTTTCAGTCTGATTGGTTTTGGGGTACTGCCTGGGGATTAATAGAGCTCAGGGCTAGGCGAGCATGAGAGCCATGGAGGCACAGCTCCATGCCACTCTGTGGCTCATACGTGGCCCTGCAACCTGGCTCAGCTCTGAGTGCCTGAGCTAGGCAGCTTCGCTCTGCCATATCCTTCCATCACAGTGTCCCTGTCATGAGCCACCCAATAATGGGCTGAGACTGTGAGCAGAGAGAGCCTTTCCTCCTCTAAGTGGAGGTGCTATGTCTTACGTCTAAGCAAGGAGGGATCTAACACAGAAAATTGGTACTGGGGGCTAGAGTCTTTATTTTCCTTATACCTGGCAGGGTGCTTATACTCTGGAAGCATTTTTATCTAGATTTCTACATGTCTCCAGACTGTGCAGGAAACTAGGATTAAGGATGGTGACATTATTAATCTGGTAGAGAAAAATCTCAAGACAACCTAACAGCATAGTGACAGTGGGGAAAAAGAGAAAATTATTAAAATCTTAAATTTGGTCCAAAAGGAACCACATGTAAAGCTGAAGCCAAAGGAGATTATTGCTAAAGGTATTCATGTCACTATAAAGAACCATAATTTGTAGCGAGACAAGAAGACAGACTCCCTGAGAACACCTCAGGAGTCAGCAGGAGCCCCACAGCGCAAGCGTGGGCTGCAGAGTGCCCACCCTTCCACTGAGAAGAGACTCCCTGGGAGTGCTGCTTCACAGAGGCCTTCTAGGGAACTGGCTCCTAGCAACCAGCTCACTGTGGCAGCGGCCCGGGCACCCAGAGGCCGACAAGCCTCGGCCCATGATGCCTGACTGCTGCTTCCACCCAGCTGGTTCTGGGCATCACCCACATGATGCTAGATTACCAGCATGCAGGATGGAAGAGCCTGGGGACAGGGGCTTCCACCCAGATTTCAAGGCAAATCCTGAGAGTCTAGGTGAGGAACCTCCAAGCGGGCAGTGGAGACCTCTGGAAGCTGGAGATGCCAGGAACACGGAATGTGTGATCAGGAAAGCAGGCCATGCATGGAGCCAGCCTGAGCAGCCACGTGCTGCTGCAGGCAAGGCCACCGAGGAGGGGCTGCCCAAGGCCTTCCTAACCCATGTTTTACCACCCTGCATCTGGGACACTGGAGGTGGAGCTACAGGACTAATGGCTGTCCCATTCAGTCTTCAGTCTTGCTCTGGTCCAGTTCTCTTCTATCCCTCCATCTCCCCCTTTTGGAATAGAAGTCTATGCAGTTGTATCTTAAAATTATATAACTTGTTTTGTACCTTACAGAAGTTTGTAGCTAATAGTTTATCTTCAGTCTTATAAGAGAGTTGGACCTCGACATTTTTTAGAAGCACTGTAACTTTAGAAACTTTGGCAAAGGATTATTGTATCTTTAGTTATAGGAATGATGGTTGTATAGTGTTTGGTAGAATTACGAGCTTGAGTTTATTTGGAGATCAAATACAGCTTAAGGAGACATGTCCGGGTGTCAGGCTGCCAAGGGCTGGAAGGTGGTACTTAGGCTTGGGTTTGCATAGGAGTCTCCCAGGGGTTGGTGAGCACCTCTCCGAGTGCAGCTCAGCGCAGTGTGGAGGACCTCATACAGCACGTCTGGGCCCACAGCCCTTTCTTTCTAGTGCTGTTTTCTTGCTTTTCTTTGCTGCCAAGAATCAAGCCTCTTCGTTCGACTACACATTTGCCATAATAGCTCTGCTTGGCAGCCACGAAACCTAGGACTTAAAACAATGGGTCAAATTCAACTTTCCTTTTTTAAAATTTCAGCATCAGATTTTATGTCCTACCAACAGGACAGCTGACTAATGCGAGAGGTGGAATAATGAATTCTTACAAATATTGTCTGTATTTTTTTGCCTTCAAATGACATATTTGTGTAAAAGTTCTTTTGTTTAGAGTCAAATAATATTTTATATTTTCAATATACTATTTTCTAGATCCTTCTGTGATCATTAATTTAATAAAATTCCTAAAAGGGAAACCCCATGTTTCTTCTTCAGATATAAAACTAACATCTGTCACAAGTTCTATTTGTAGTGAACCTCTCTACAGTGACCATTCCAAGACTTGTTAGATGCCTCAAACATAAAAAGTACAAGAAAAAAAAAGTACAAGAACCCTATATAGCCTATATTTTTCCAATGCATATATAGCTCTAATGAAGTTTAATTTCAGTTAGGCATAGTGAGAGGTTAACTGTAATAACTAATAATAAAATGGAATGACTATATTAATACACTCTGATAAAAGCTATGAGTTGTTTATTTCCAGAATTCTCTATTTAATATTTTCGGGCCATATTTGAGTATGGCTAACTAAACTGCGACAGGTAAATGCCCCATAAGGGACACTGCTATCCTGATCAACTAATGAGAGTACCAGTGACTCACTGCCACCAACTCGAATGTAATTTAAGAGAATCACATGGATGTAAGTGAATGAGCGAGTTCACAAGTGGATGTAAGACGGTCTCCAGATAGTGCTATGATTCATCTCACCCTAGCAGGCAAAATTAACATGCGTTGCTGTGGGCAAGAGCCACTTACATTATCAATTTTGTGTCACTCACAAAGAAGTGAAATAGCTCAACATCAAAGAAAGGCTGAGCCACCAGGGTGCTTTTAGCAGGGTATCCGGCCATCCTCTTGTCCATGTTGATGGCAATCATGACTTTTCCCCTAAGCTATCCAATTGATTCCCTCTTCTCTCTTCATTGTAATACCATGCCACCACTTGCATATAAAGCATACATGAAAACAAACAAATCCACACCTATGGACTCGTAGCTCAAAAGTATAATGACTGCAAGCTACCAAAATTAAATAGCTCCGATGTGGTTTCCTGTAAGTTTTAATTTGTGCTTTGAAACTAGAGTATGAGACTAGTTACATCGTCCAAACAATGCACCTGTAAAGTGATCTGCACTTTAATCCCAATGATATTTTTTGAACAAATATTTATAGGAGAGGAAGAGAGTCTTAAAATGGATAAGAAGAAGGGGGGAGATAGTGAGTTAGCCATAGACTGTGTGTCCATAAAACTTAAACCTAATTCTGACTGATTCTGTAATAACATGAGATTAATTTCCCACTAGGACATTGTTTCTATTTAGCATTATAATTGATGAAGCAGTTGTTTTATTATTTCTGTGCATGCTTTTGACTCCATAATAGCCACTAATAGAATAACCTACTTAGAGATTTTTATGACTGAGCTTGATGTCACTGTTTTCTTTCTTAAAATGGACTGTAAGAATGCTCCAAGAATACATATTCTATGAATGAAATGCATAATGAAGTTCTCAACAGGAATACCAGACAGAAGCACCAACACCTCCTGCCCAGGCACGGCTTTTGCTAGCGACGGGAAGCCTAAATAGAGCAACCATACACCACTCCTGAAGTTTGTATCTATCTTTTAAAGAACCAACTGTTCTTCATTCATCTGACAATTATGCAGTTCACAAAAAGAACTTTTAAATTAGGATTCACAGACTGATTTTAAAAACAAAAATGATTGTGCCATTTTGAAGGTCTGGGCTCAGAAAGTGCTAGAGATACATCTAAACATGAAACGAAGCTTCTAACTTGCCTGCCCTCTCTTTGGCCTGGCTTCCTCCCACTTATGGCTAGAAAAATCAGGATAGAAAATACAGAACTGGGAGATCTAGTGACATGGGGCAAAGCTTCATAGACAGAGAAGTTATTTTTAATTTAGTCAACTGTACTGTTAGATGGTTTTCTTTTGAAACATAATCTCCTGCCTTCAATGAAAGAAAATATATTATATTACATCGTGTGCACACTAGACAAGGACAACTGCCAAGAGACTGCGCCGCTTAAGGACCAAATTGCTTCTAATTGGCGTGACCCTGATGAGTGGCCTGGGCGGTGTGTCAGCGAGGCTGTTCTCCATTTGATAAAACTCTTGTCTGAGCGACATCGAGCAGATGTTTATTGGTTTTTGCTATTATCCCTAAATGAAACATACACACACTCACACACTCACACACACTTTATTTAGTTGTGCTGCTTTAAAATCAATAGGTTTCATGCATTTATTGGCCATCCGTACTTATTCTCAGAAGTGTTTATTCATTTTGATTGCCCATTTTTTTATTGTCTTTTGAGGTGGTCTAATGTTTTTTAGTTTTTTACATAGTCTAATTGTTAGTGCTCTGTATGGGGAATGTCTGGCAAGTTTGCCCTCATTCTGTGTGCATTTCTTCACTCTGTTGGTTGTTTTTCCTGACATACAGAAGCTTTTTAATTTGCTGTGATCCCACTTGTTGCTTCTTGGCGTTATTTCTTGTGCCACTGGGGTTCTGCCCAGAACGCCCTTGCCTATGCCTTTGACTTCAAGAGTTTTCCCTATTTTACTTCCAGCAGATTGTGTCTGTTTTGGCATTTAGAAGTTTGATCCAGTTTAATTTTAGTTTAGTACATGTTGAAATATAAAGGTCTAGACTCAGTCTTCTACATGTGGATACTCAGTTTTCTCAGCACCATTTATTGAAGAGGCTGTCTTTCCTCCAGTGTGTTCAACATCACTGGCCATTAGAGAAATGCAAACTAAGATCACACTGAGGTACCATGTTTCTCCAGAAATGATGGCTGTCATCAAGAAATCAAATAATAACACATGCTGTTGGGACCAAAAGCCTATGAAAATCAGTACAGAGATTCCTCAAAAAATTAAAAACAGAAATTCCATTTGACCCAGATATTCCCCTTCTAGGTAATCTCCTGAAAGAATTGAAGTGTGTCGTACTACAGCAATGCATGCATGCCCAAGTTTATAGCAGAACAATTGATCAGAGCCAAATCCTGGGAGCATGTGAATATCAACGGATTAATGATGATGAAAGTGTAATATTAATACATAACAGAGTGCTGCTGGGCCATCAGGAAGGGTGAACTTGGGGCTTTGTAAGCAAGTGGGTGCACCTGGTGACCATGACAGTCAGTGAAACAAATCAGACACAAGTGTAAACATCACATGGCTTTTCTTATATAAGAAACCTAAACTATAAATAAAGGATAAAGTAAAACAGATAATAGTAAGCAGGACCTTTCCCAAGTGGGAGGGAGAACAAGAGATGGAAGAAGAAGAAATGGAAGGAAAGGAAGGAATTAAAAACAACAGAAATAAAGCTTTTGTAAATGGGAAGAGGTTGAAGAATTGGGATGGGGAGCACTGGATTAGGGAACAGATAAAGAATTAAGACATGTTAGGTATGTGCAGGAACTCCACATGGAAAGCATGCAACACACATGTCCTAAAAAAGAGGAGGAAGAGGAGGAAGACAAGGAGGAGGAGGGGAGGGAGAAAAAGGAAGAGGAGCAGGAGAAGAAGGGATAATGGAGGAGGGAGAGGGAAAGGAAAAAGGAGGAGGAGGAGGAGAAGGAAGAGAAGAAAGAGGAGGAAGAGAAGGAGAAGGAGCAGGAGGAGGAAGAGAAGGAGAAGGAGGAGAAGGAGAACAACAACTGTTTTGAATATGTTTCAACCCCTCCAATAGATTCCTGAAGCTTCAGCAGTGTATCTGTCCTACTGTGAGAGCTTTCCTGGTTCTAGAACGAGACCAAGGATGGCCATGCATGTCCCTCAGGAGAGCTGAGGGCCTGCTGGTGTGTCATTTATATTCTAGACTTTACCCAGAGCTCATTTCAGAAGAGAAAATATAAGTAGCATTGGGAGTTGATACTATGAGCTTATACATGTGCAAAGCGACTAGTCTGAAGGAGAATCCATGCCCTCGAAGGTGCTGCAAGGAACACAGGAGACCAGCAGGCGGCCCAGACCTGCCCTTCTTGCTCAAGCAGGAAGCGGACTCAGCTTCTGGTGCCAGGTCCTGCATTTTGGTCCATTCATCTGGGCTGAAGCCAGGTGGGGCACTGTGGATGGCCTTGGCCTGTGGAATTTGAAGAAGCCATTTGTTTTTAGAGGAAAAAAATCCACCTACTGGGGATTGAACTCAGGCCGTCACAAGTGCCAGGGAAGCACTTATTCCACTGAGCCATCTCCCCGGCCCCAAAAATCTGCCTTTTTAAGGTGCCAGTTACAAAGAGGTCCGTTGTAAATCACTGAAGGACAGCCCTCACTGCTTAGGAAAACTTAATAGGATGCAGCTCTCTGAGATCTTACCGTGTCTTTTTAATTGAAAACCTTTGGTCCTACATTGTTAAAGAAGCTTATTGGTTACAATATTGTGAAAGCTACAGGCTAATTGTTGCTTTCACATCTTCCTGATACGCAGAATAGCACGCATTTTCTTTTATGTTTATGCCTGTGCTGTAACACCCAGCACTGTGGATTTGTCATGACTCTTGTTCCGGGACCCAGCAGCGAGACAGGAGTGCGTGATAACAGAGTTAAAATCATTTTGATTGCAGGTTTTGGTTTTGTATTTCCAAAATGTTCCTGCAGGAGTCATTATTCAAAGAGAACAGACTTAAATCTTTTCAGGATATTTCCCCACGTTGTCTATATGCTGGAAGATAAACAAGTCAGACACAAGAGGGAGAGCACACTGGGAGAACTGGGACAAAGGCTTGCTCTTGTGAAGGGCACCGTGGGGCCTTAGCTGTGTGCTCTGCTGAAGGCCGGGTTCCACCAGGCCACCTCTGCTGCCCATGCAGCCCGGGCTCGGGCCGGGGGACATCTCTGTAATATTCTCTCCAGTGTGAAAAGTCAGATTAGTTTGCTATTAGAATTTCTGTTTCCCTGAACTGGAAAGGAACCATTGCGCTTGCTGGAACTTAAGACTATAAAACAGGAGGATCACTACGAGTCCAATCTGTGCAGTGAGACCCTGTAGACCTTTTACAAAAATAATCATGTCACTAAGACTATGACCCTTTCATCAGCTCTTTCCCTTTGTGCCAGAGTCAAGGTTAGGAAGTCAGGTTTTCACCCTCCGCAGCAAAGCTCCCTGTGAGGAAGCAATGGAGCATGGAAAATAAAGCTTTATCCTGAAGTTTTCTTCACTGTTTGAAAACGTTAGTGGCTCCCTCAGGCTCTTCTCCCAAGGTTCCTCATAAGGTCTTTGCAGCTATGGCCATGATTGACTAGTAGGAAGAAAAAACGTTGTTTTGAACTTGGATGTCTTCTTACATTCTAGGAAACTCCAAGGAAAAACACGTTCTAGCGTAGCTTCTCTCAGAGTGGGAGGAAGTGCGTATTGAGCCAGTCTGCACCAATGCAGGCGCTCTCACCTACCGTGATGCCTGTGGATGGCTTTTCTCTCCAGTATGAAAGAACTGGAGTTCAGGCTCATTCAAAGAATGTGTGAGGAAGGAGGCTGTGCCACCCTCGGAAGCTGACCCCAAAAGCCCTCTATGCACATAAATAAGTCTTGGGGAACACACTGAGCAGAAAAGCAGAGAGCATTGCCAGGTCCGAGATGCAGCCTCCAGGGAAAGCTCTGCCCTGCGGATCTCCCAGGATGTGCTTTGCTTTGGTTTCTAGCATCAGCATTGGCTGCTGTAAGAGCAGCCACCGTCCTGCAAGAGGCACAAGTGCCGGGTGTAGCAGAGGCCCTCCACTTCAGGCTCCAAGAGCTGCCTGTGGGTGCAGGCGCCTGAGCAGTGACCCGGGGGCTAGAATGACTCGCAGCTGGGAGTGCACGTAACACTCAGAAATCAATCCAGAATCAGTGGCCAAGGAGCCCATGAACTAAATGGAAGCCCCGTGGCCAGGGCAGGGGAGGGGAGCCCTGCGCACACCCTGGCACAGCTTGGGATGTGGCGGCAGGGGCCACGCGGCCAGGCACTGCTCCCGTACTCGCCCGCCTGGGCCTTCTCATCCTTTCCTATTGTCTGCTTGCCGACTGCAGGTTCATCGCAGAGGCCTGGTCGGCCTGCACAGTCACGTGCGGTGTGGGGATCCAGGTGCGAGTAGTCAGGTGCCAGGTGCTCCTGTCTTTCTCACAGTCCGTGGCTGACCTGCCTGTCGACGAGTGCGAAGGGCCCAAGCCGGCATCCCAGCGTGCCTGTTACGTGGGACCGTGCAACGGGGAGGCTCCTGAATTTAACACAGACGACGACACGGATGGGCTCTTGGGTGGCCTGCAGGAGCTTGATGTGCTGTATGACTGGGCCTACGAGGGGTTCACCAAGTGCTCCAAGTCATGCGGAGGAGGTAAGGAGGGGCGCCCAGCCCAGCCATCTTCTGTCCTCCTCCTGGCTCCTCTCCCTGCACGCAGCTGTGTAGTGTGATTGCTCCATTCCAATGATGAGCAGGGTCGGAAGAGAGGCACATGGAATGCAACCCGCTTGGCTCTGTCCCCTGACCTCAGGGTCTCTCTGTCTGCCAGGAGCGAGTGGCCAACACAACCCAATGCCCGTGCTTTCATGGGAGTGCAGGTGTGCTGCTCCAAACGTAGCTCAAAACCCTTGCCTGTGCACGCAGTGTGAGCCCAGGCCCGGGGTGCAAAGTAGGCTGTTTCTGAGAGCAGGTTAGAGCCCCTCAGAGGTACTCAGCCCGCTTGCTGAATGAAGGATAAATGAGCACAGTGTATGTGGTAGCATGAGCTGGAATTGCCTCTAATGGTCAAAGCCTCCACTCTATTTTACAAGGAAGAAAGCAAGAAGCAGGGTGACTTGTGCAGGACCTCACAAGCAGTGTGCGGCAGAGCACAGAGTATGCAGACTCTTGTCCCTCCGTGCACGGCTTCTCTTTTTTTTTTTTTTTTTTTTTTTTTTTGTCTTTTTGAGACAGGGTCTCACTATGCAGTTCAGGCTGGCCTTAAGCTCACTTTGTAGCTCAGGCTGGTCTCGAATTCACAACAATCCTCCTGCCTCAGCCTCCCGAGTGCTGGGATTATAAGCATGCGCCACCATGCCCGGCTTTGCACGGCTTCTCTAAGCACATAAATAGTTCCCAACGCCTTCTTATTAAGAGGACTCCGCTCAGCTGAGCTATTCACATGCATGTTTGTATGGTCCTGGTCTATTCCGTGTTGATACAAAAATATCTTTGATTATTTTAAAATTAACTTGTTTGGAAGTTAATATGTGTATTTATATGGGGTCCAACATGATCTTCTAAAGTATTATACAACTTAGAAAGGTTAAACCCAGCTAATTAGCATGTTCCTTCAGTGAGTCTTTATTTCAGGTGCTATAAAAAGGATTATAACAAGAAGCTAATTCAAGATTGTGGTCTCTCTTGCCAGTGTAGAAATACAGAAGATGTCAGTTGCCACTGTCACCCACGCCTTTCCCCCAGAGGCTGTACTAGGAAAGGAGGCCCATGTCTGTCAAGTCACTCTGCTCTGCTTGGCTGCTACCCTGGGCATGCTGATGTTCCCACACAGATAATTCCTTAACTACTGAGAAGTTATTTTCCACAGTTGTTTTCTAAACCATGACAACTATGGGAGTGTTTAAATGGCATCATTTGTTACACCTGAGGACGTAAGAGTCAATGTGGCCACGGTGTTTCCATGGGGCTGAGAAGGAACATAGCAGAGCAAGCACCAGCATGGGCCAGCACGTCTTTGTGAGCAGTGGAAGTCCTGACCCTTAGGACTTGTTTCCACATTTTCCAGTTTCAAGCCCCAGAATTAATCATGAAGTGCTTTAATGGAGAGAGCCCTGGCAACTCAAAGCCGAAATTCCACCTGGTGGTCCTGGAAGACGGCTTCCTGGACCACAGCGGGAAACACTGCACTGACATGGCTCTCTCCACTTACTTTGAAGACATCTTCTCTTTCTTTGTTGCCAGATGAAGGAGGAGGGTCAACAAACTTCACTGGTTGCTGAACTCGGGCAGGAACTGAGAGTGTGGGCAAAGCTGGTGCCTCTTTCCACTATAACAATGGCCCTAGCATTCAGATGGTTGTTTTTATCCCAGTTCCACGGTGAACAGAATTGGATGATCATTACTTCCAGGCAAAAACAAATGTGCTTTGAAACCATCATTTCTGGCCCCTCAGTCAGGCTTGTGGCTGTGAGGCAAGCCTGGAATTTCATGAGCAAGTGGAAAGCAACAGATGGAGTAACAGCATATAAATGCCTGAATGCCCTGAGATGTGGGCGGTCTAACCATTCAACTGACCGATGAGGCACTTAAAATGAAAAGTCCAGAACATATGTGGAATTTATTTTAAGCGTTTTCAGTATAAGGCCATTTGTACATTATTTATGCTTATGTCTAAGGGAGGGTAGGGTTACTAAAAGTTCTTAGATCTTTTAGGGTCACCGATTGATCACGCTTACCTGTCGCTGTGTCACTATACCAAGGTCATACATTTACACCTCAAATGTTAGAGTTGAAGAGTCTAAAGGAGTGAAAATATGCTTGGGTTACATGGTCCATATGATGCCCATATGCACTAAGAAATTATTTCAATATATGACTCACATATGTTCAAGTCATTGTTTGGCAGTAACATTTTACTGTATTATCAACTTTGATCTTTCATCAAAATATAGCCCACAAAATTTTATATATATATATATATATAAAATTCCAGAAAATCTGGAAGATTGTACATGAGCTTCGCTGCTCACGCAGTTCTAGGTCCTACGTCCTGCTGTCACCTCCTTACTAGACTTTAATTCCCCACCTCCGAATCGATGGTGTGACCCTGGGGGTATGACAAAGAAACCAGTTTCAGACCTGAGCTGCTTTAAGCCTGGCTTCTAGGTGTTAAAACCCATGTGAAGATCTGTGAAGCATCTATTGCTCCTTTTTCTTTAGGAGTCCTCTCCCATTTTACTCCTGCCACAAAAGTAAAACTAGATCCTAACATTGTATCCTAACATTTGCTCCCTGTCAGTCTGTAGAGATGGTCTCAGGATCAATTTTAGCTCTTTGGGAAACAGCACACACGTCTTCCCATGCCAGCTCCGTCTCTCCTCTGTGCCAGGACTGTGCCAGCCCAAAGGTCCAGGCGTCGGAGTTCTCTCCAGATCCCCGCCCCCAGGAAGCCCCTCCTCCTGCTTCACGCGCACCTGCCCTTGGCCTCCATTGTGCTTGCGCTGGATGCTTTGCCCTCCAGCGGCTCCTACCGAAGTCTGCAGTGTGCTGGCCACAGCATGGGCCCCTGGTACTCCTTAGTTACTACAGAACTTTGATCTGGGATTTTCCTACCAGCCTGAACCCACTTAAGTGGCACAGAGCCTCAACACAAGTGGTGCAGAGCTTTGGTTTGTTTGTTCATTTGTTTGTTTGTTTTGGCAGAACCAGGGATTGAACTCAGGCCCTTGCACTTGCCAGGGAAGTGCTTATTCCACTGAGCCATCTTCCCAGCACCTATTTTTCCTTGTTTTTTTTTTTTTTTGTTTGTTTGTTTGTTTTGGCTTTTGTTTTTCTGTTTTTAGAGCCTTGGTCAAGGTTTTGCAATATCTCAGATTATGATTTAGTAACTCTACAAGCTTCTTAATCTCAGCCTTTAACCACCCTCTAGGTGGTTTTTATCTGTAGCTGTGATTAATGGTTTGTGATCATATAAGTTGGTGTTTAAGGTATCTAAAAGAGATTACTGATGTCCTGTTAGAAACAGAGTTCTCCATGCACCACCCCCTTCTCTTGCAGTTGTACACGGGCCAAGTGGAAATGCTCTCATTCCTCCCAACCCTGACTCACACACCTGGATGGACTGATTTTTTTATGGAGGTACAGGGGTTGAGACAGGGTCTCTGCATCATCCAGATTGGCCTTCACTTCTCCAAGGCCCGACTGCTTCAGCCTCCCAAGGGCTGGATTTCCAGGTGTGCAACACTATTTCCTATCTGAGGCAAGTGCTCTCAGGAGAGCCATGTGAGAAGCCCTGAAGTCGCTTCCTACCTCTGGTCATCAGTGCATTTGTAAGATTTTTAACAATTGAATAAAAGTAAAAAATGTCTTACACTAGAGCAACATTTACAAACATTTCATACTACCAAGTAGGCCAGTAAATAGAGTGTCTAGCATGGCCATAGCTCTCAGTCCTGCACGCTGCAGTCGGCGGCATCCAGGAGCTGTCATCAGGACCCCCAAGTTCTGGTAGACAAATCAGCAGTGATGTCAGCAGTGTTGTAGATGTTGCTTCCCTGTACCATCACACCACGGATCGCAAATGGCAGCTCCAGCTGTGACTGCCAGGTGCTCACACTCACACGTGTGGAGTGCAATGCACTGACTTACACACATGGAAGCCTCTTGAACTCGCTGTGTAACCCAGGGCCATCTTGAACTCAACCTTGTGGAGATCTTCCTACCTCAGCCTCATGAGTGCAGAGATGAAGTTATGTGCCACCGCCTCCAGCTTCCACCCTTTTCGACTCATCATGAAAACACCCTCTGAAACAATAATCTCCAAATAAAGGCCATAGCAAGTTCATAATTTTATGTACCAGAATAATTGTACTTATTCCGCATATAACTAGTAAGGCTGCACTCCACTGCAATAGAGTCTTAAAAGTTCTGGAATTACTTAAACATTCAATTTTTTCAAAAACTCAAGGCAAACTTTAAGCTATTAAGCTCGATAAAAGTCAAAATCACATTATTTAATCCCAAGATACAACCACTCGGGTTAAACACTTCTATTCCAAAAGGGGGAGATGGAGGGATAGAAGAGAACTGGACCAGAGCAAGACTGAAGCCCTGTGGGACAGCCATTAGTCCTGTAGCTCCACCTCCAGTGTCCCGGATGCAGGGTGGTAAAACATGGGTTAGGAAGGCCTTGGGCAGCCCCTCCTCGGTGGCCTTGCCTGCTCCATGCACGGCCTGCTTTCCTGAGCACACATTCCGTGTTCCTGGCATCTCCAGCTTCCAGAGGTCTCCACTGCCCGCTTGGAGGTTCCTCGCCTAGACTCTCAGGATTTGCCTTGAAATCTGGGTGGAAGCCCCTGTCCCCAAGCTCTTCCATCCTGCATGCTGGTAATCTAGCATCGTGTGGGTGATGCCCAGAGCCAGCTGGGTAGAAGCAGCAGCCAGGCGTCGTGGGCCGAGGCTTGTCGGCCTCTGGGTGCCCGGGCCGCTGCCACAGTGAGCTGGTTGCTAGGAGCCAGTTCCCTAGAAGGCCCCTGTGAAGCAGCACTCCCAGGGAGTCTCTTCTCAGTGGAAGGGTGGGCACTCTGCAGCCCACGCTTGCGCTGTGGGGCTCCTGCTGACTCCTGAGGTGTTCTCAGGGAGTCTGTCTTCTTGTCTCGCTACAAATTATGGTTCTTTATAGTGACATGAATACCTTTAGCAATAGTCTCCTTTGGCTTCAGCTTTACATGTGGTTCCTTTTGGACCAAATTTAAGATTTTAATAATTTTCTCTTTTTCCCCACTGTCACTATGCTGTTAGGTTGTCTTGAGATTTTTCTCTACCAGATTAATAATGTCACCATCCTTAATCCTAGTTTCCTGCACAGTCTGGAGACATGTAGAAATCTAGATAAAAATGCTTCCAGAGTATAAGCACCCTGCCAGGTATAAGGAAAATAAAGACCCTAGCCCCCAGTACCAATTTTCTGTGTTAGATCCCTCCTTGCTTAGACATAAGACACAGCACCTCCACTTAGAGGAGGAAAGGCTCTCTCTGCTCACAGTCTCAGCCCATTATTGGGTGGCTCATGACAGGGACACTGTGATGGAAGGGTGTGGCAGAGCGAAGCTGCCTAGCTCAGGCACTCAGAGCTGAGCCAGGTTGCAGGGCCACGTATGAGCCACAGAGTGGCATGGAGCTGTGCCTCCATGGCTCTCATGCTCGCCTAGCCCTGAGCTCTATTAATCCCCAGGCAGTACCCCAAAACCAATCAGACTGAAACCGCAACCTAACTGCCATTGCTCCTTAAATGGCCATCACAAATATAAATTCAATTTTGGAGTAATAAATAGAAAAACCAGGGAAAAGTATATTTAAAGGATATCAGCATGTCCGCAAGGCAAATGCCATGATTTATTAAGAACAAAAATTGATTTCTCACACATAAAAGGAAAAAAGTATACTGATTTGGTTTTTCTAGCTTTGGAAAGTTACTTTTTGAATCTTGATCTTGCTGAGAAACCTCCATCATTGGTCAACTTCAGAGTCCTGCCCTGGGGAGTGGCAGAGCGTGTGTGTAGGAGGATGACACTGAGCTGGCAGGGCGGGGCGGGCTGTGTTACGTGAGGTGCTCGATGAAGCAATGCAGAACATGAAGACAAGAGAATGTCTGTGTTATGTGTAGTGTGTGGACAGTCAGAGCCTCTCAAGAACTATATACAGATCTTTACAGACATATATCTCTAGATATAGGTATCTTTTTGTGCGTGGCTAGAAGAAAATCAGAATGTCTTGTCATGCCCCTTCCCTTAAACTGAACTCTGAATTGCAGACGAATGTCTAGCTTATTTTTGCAGGTCTCCAGGAAGCAAGCAAGGCAGCCTCTTGGTGCTTTTACATGGCAGTGCTATTAGTCAGGGCTGATAGCGCAGCCCCTCAGCTTCATAGCCAGAAGCTGGATGGCCTTCGGGATAGCTTTTTACCCTTTAAGCCTCAGTTTCCATTTCTGTAAAGCAAGGCTAAAAATAGCGCTTACCCTTTGGAGCTGTTGACAACACTTGTGCGCGCTGAGGTCTGAGATGTGGTTCCTGGGCGGTAACAGACTCCCTGGGGAAGTTAGCTCATATTGGCATGACTGCAGGCGGCAGAAGGAAAGGCTCGGTGACTGCATAGCCCGTGGCAGTGTTTGCTGCTCTGGAGTCTCCCGCAAGGGTCGTGCAGTCACCCCAGTGAGTCTGCCACACAGCCCACACTGAAGTGATTGCTGATGGCCTATTTCACCAGAAGCAGTGCTGACCTATGCAGGTGTCCATGGGAAGGCTGTGCTTACAGTCACTATGGACCTTATTGTCTCCATTCCAGCCTGCAAAGCTGCTGTAAGTCACCACAAATGTGAGCCACAGCTGGAAGGGAATCACCCCTGTTAGAGAACGGGGTGCCGGCTCAGAGCATGCAGCCATGCAATGCTGGGTGTGGACATGCAGCTTTGGGCCCCTTCCTAATACAGCAATATCCTGTTGATTAAAATATAAGGAAACAAGGTGTCCACAATGAAAGGACACCTTGGGCTCTGGTTTTATTTTTGTGTTGTTGTAATTGTTTCTATTGTGTGTCACATTGTTTCTTCTACCCTAAATTATTGAATTTCAGCAGCAGATATTAAACAATTTGTTGGCATTTGAGGGTTTAGGCAGCAGGTGGCTTCTTGTTATGACTTCAAGGCTGGCCTTGAACTCATGGTGTAGGTCACACTAGCCTTAAACTTGCTACAACTTCCTGCCTTAGCCTCCCAAGTGCTGCAATTACAGGCATGCACCACCACACCAAGCTCCTTAGGTGGCCACATGCTCTCAGGGAGTCTCTCCCCACAGGCCACAGCTAGAGGGGCCAGACGCTCAGGGAGAGTCTCCCCACGGGGCGCAGCTAAAGGGGCCACATGCTCACACGCACTATGTTTTCAAGTGATGGTTTGGTGTGTGTGTGCACGTGTGTGGGTGCACCTTTGCCTGTGCATGTGTTTGTCTACAGTTTGCTGGGGATTGGCCCAAAGCCTCTTGTATGCTAAGCGGGTTCTCCCCGCTTGACAACAACCCCCACTCCTAAACAGAGTGATGCTGGACAAGACTGGCCCTCCTAGGCTCTAAGCTGTGGCCTCTCACTTGTAACAAGCTTGGGTCCAGCCATCGCAGAGCCCTCCACCAGCTGCCTTTCTACACTTCATCACCCCAACGCAGGGCCCCCTGCACTCTGGCCTGACAGCGTGATTTGTATGCAGGTGTCCAGGAGGCTGTGGTGAGCTGCCTGAACAGAAAGACGCGGGAGCGTGCTGACCCGAACCTATGCATGACAAGCCGCCGGCCCCCCCAGCACCCGAAACCATGCAACTTGGATCCCTGCCCTGGAAGGTAAGGGAAGCCTTGCCTGCCCTGCCTGCAGGAGGGCAGGCAGAACTGGGTGCTTCTTTCCAGGCAAGACCAGAACTCTTATTGTTACCCAATGTTTTGAAAACCAATTAGCATCAGTTCAAACTTTTAGTCAAATTCACTTAAATTTAATTGAAAGCAGAGTTTTGGCATTCCAGCCCAATCAATGGCTGTGCCTAGAGCCCAGAGGACTTCACGCACTGCAGGGAGCCACGTGGCATGGCTGGTATGTAGCCATGCTGCCCTACCACTTCTCAAAGGAGAAGGAGTTGACCTCAGGTGTTGTGGCCTCTCCCCCTTTTAACCTGTGTCCCCAGCCTTTGAATCAGAGTAATGAATTGGCTTGTGAATTGCAGGGTATCAAGAACTAAAGCATCTGGGTGGTATAACAAGCCAGCTATGAAACCTCGAGGCACGCAGCATGCAGATTCATTACAGCAGGCTTTGGGTGTGCGCACGCATCGTTCCACACGCATAAAATCAATTGAACACATCATTGCTCAGCCCTGCCTGGGGCTCATTAGGGCCCAGCTGCGGGTCCTAATCACCACTGCAGTCCACACAATTTTAGGGTGTCTCAAGGAATTTTTGTCTTTTAGATTCTTCTTTTTGAGCAAATCCCATATATGATTCTACTTTGGAAAGGAGATGTTTTAAGAACCAAAGCCAGGCTTTCAAATCTGCTGATGGGTTGAAGACTGTGTCTGGATAAGGTCATATCCTAGGCACGAAAGGAACGCTGCTGCTCTTTCTCAAAAGTGGTCCCCATGAGTGGCAGTGCATCACTGCCAGGCATGCACGGCTGTATGCTGGCCAGATCATCCCAGCCAGCAGATTTCTTCAGCTGGGCAACAGGCTGCCTTCAAGTGCTGACTCAGTCCCACAGTGCCACTTCTGCCGATGGGAAAGCCACTCATATATTGACTTGAACAGTGAACTTGGACTTTTCTCCTTCAAATCCAGGAATGGAGACCACCACTGCCACATTCTCCAAGGCAGGCAGGAGTCAGCCACTGCTTGGAGTAGTAACAGACATCCCATAAAAACAGCAGCCGGTAAGCAGGGTCAGGAGCTAGACTGAGCAGAGCTCAGATCCAGTACATGGAACTGCAACTGGCTTTCTCTTTTGCCCCTGACACACCTGGTCCTGAGCTCGGAGCTCTCCCACTTGGCAAGCCCGAGACCTGAATGCATGGCTGAGGACACCAAGTCTTTTCATTACTGTCCACCAGAGAGGGAGCAGAGTGGACCTGTAAGGCCCTTGTCTTGGAGATCAAGAGTCCGTCTTCTCAGCCTGCCTCTGTCACCAGCTAGCAGGGTGGCCTTCGGCAAGCTGACAGTTCTGTTTGCACACCAACAAAACAGCCTGGCTGAGTACAAGATCATCTGAGGTCACAGTGTCCTTCTCAAGTATCCTTCAAGTTTTCGTTCATCTTTGATTGTTTCTGCTCGTAGCTGTTCATTTGTGCTCTGCTCATTCCTGTTACCAGGAAAGCAGGCAGAAGGGTCTTTCTGATGCATTCCCATATTTCAGACATAGCAAAATATCCTGATGACCTGAGGCAAGGCTTGCAGGCCTAAGGTCTGATTCACACTGCTGGGGTTTGTGGCCACCGAATCCATCCTTCCTTGAGCAACAAAATGACTCTGACACAAGGTGACCTTTCCCATCATCAGTAAAGTTGAATTAGACAACCTTCATTTATTCTGTGACTTTTGATGACTCACAGACGGAGATCATGCTGAGTTCACAGTGCTGCATTTGCCCCAGAGAGCTTCGGTTCTTCAGTTTCCCTGTAACCAACTGTTGGGCTCACAGGCAAATCTTCTCAGTGAAGGCTTCTCGGGTCAGCATGCGCAGCTGAGCACTTACAAAATGATGCTAACTAAGGGCCCATGTTCAGTGGCCTGCTGGGGCTTGCTGCCTCATCTTCTACCCAAGAGCCAAAGCAAGTTCTCATCCTGAAAGTGAGAGGTGTGTAAAGATGCTGCCATGGCACGGGTCAGGGTGACATCAGGGAGACTGGTCTCTCCTGTGCTTAGTATAAGGTATGCAGAATGGGCCATATCAGTGGCCAGGACACAGGACAGCTTTCCTGCTTACCTGGGCTTGAGCGGGGCATTGTGAAGGTCTTCAGTTTGCATTTCTTGCCCCATGTGGTGTGTTTCATCTGTATATCTTGGCATCTTCTAGTAGACCCTCACTCCTACATGGGCCCTGTGCATCCTGGCGTCTTCTGGTGGACCCCTACTCCTACACACAGGCTCTGTGCATCCTGGCATCTCCTGGTGGACCCTCACTCCTACACATGGGCCCTGTGCATCCTAGAGTCTCCTGGTGGACCCCCACTCCTACACACGGGCTCTGGGCCTCTTGTCTGTGCTGCCTTCCATGTGCTTTTTAGAAAGGAGAAAGAGCACTCTGTGAGGCATGTAGAAATGCCAGGATCCTTGGTGCTTGGCTCTGAGGGGCAACCCTGGTGGGGACAGTTACCCTCCCAGGCCATTATCTGTCTGCTGAGCAGAGTGAGGATTTTGCTTCTCTCCTGCAGGTGGTCAGTCTGAAATTGCATGGAAAACGCCAGAGGCCCTTCAGGGCATGCACCCCCCACCCCCCACCCCCCCACCCCCGCTGAGGTTACACTTGGCTGCCTCTGACTTTGTATTAGGAGCAGTTGGGCTTTCCTCAGGGTTAGGCAGTTGTATTGTGATAGCTGGTGCTCAAG
>PVKA01000279.1:0-196712 GCA_004027165.1 Ctenomys sociabilis | reverse complement strand
CACTTACATTCTTAGGGTGTTATCCATCAAAGAGACTAAAATTACCTGTCTTTACATTCAACTTTATGTCTCTATTCTCCTCTCAATATTCCTAGCATCTAGGAATTAACATATTGCAGATGGTTGTGGAGTATTATTTAAATGCAGGTGAAGGGCTAGGCTGTACTTAAAAGTAGCAGTTTGGGCGGTATTCTCAGTGACAGCTGGGAGACGCAGTGCTCCTCTCCTCCTCATGCCTGTATCTCCTCTCACTCATCTTCCAGAGTATGCTGAAAATGCCATTATTGAATTCCTTTCCTTAAGCTGAAAGATTTAAACACAAAGTTGAAATATAAATTTAAAGTAAAATGTGGGATTGTAAGGCTTTGTACTACCAGCTTTATGCAGCAATGTAACCCCAAAGTAAAAAAGAGGGGCAAGAGGTGCAAGCAGGAAGGACAGGAAGAGGAAGCAGGGTAAATGGGTAAATGGGTAGCACTCCAGGAAAGAGTGGGATGGGAAGGAAGGTTGGAAGGCTTCATAGGGAAGACAGATGTCAGTCCATTCTTAACCTTCCCTAAAACTGGCCCCCAGAAATTAGGACCATTTTCACTTGTGGGTCCCCAATGAGTGATCTCCCCCAAAGCTGAGAACGACAGAAGGAGCACTGTGAAAAGAAAGGTGTTTTCGTGCACCTCCCCCAGCGCTGGCTGTGCCGAGAAGCTCAGTGCAGCCCAGCGCCTTGCCAGCCCTGCAGTGCTGTGTGACCAGCTCGGGGCAGGAGCACGCAGAAAGCAGTCGTCAGGGCCTGGAAGGGGCCAGCCTCCTGCTCCCAGCAAGAAAGCTCGCTACGTGCTCTCGTTGTGCAGGGAGCATAGGAAGAGCCCGTTCTCTGAACTCAAGCACAGAAGAAACCATGAAGGCAGAAGGGTGCACTCCCTCCCTCTGCATGCCGCAGCGCAGCTTTTCATCCCCTGGAGACGACGGTGGGTGGCCTCAGTGCCTGCGCTTGCAGACCGTCGTCTGCCAGCTGGTGTGCTCATGCGAACACGTGCAAGCATGGACGGGGTTTCCTTCTGTGTTTATAAAGGAGGTCTTATTGCATAGAGATTGCCTAGCAGCTTCACTTTTTGCTGCATAGCATGCATGGAAGACCTCAAATATCCATAGGACCCTCAAAGTGAAAGACCCTTGTGACAAAGCCTGCTCTGTTGCTTTTAGCTGTCAAGCCTTCCAGGGGCTACACATCTTTCTGGATTATAATTTTCCTCATCTCTGCAACTGGATTGTGGTCTTCACTCAAGAAAAAAAGCACTATCTTCTTTTATTTTTGATGAGAAATACTTCTATTTGAAAAGAAATAGAATTTAATTATATTTTATTTTTATTCAACCTGTTTTTTCAGTGCTAGGCCAACTAAATCTTAAAAAATAAGTTCATTATCTCCCTGGTTAATAGCAGCAGTGACGTGAACAGCCCAAGGAAAACCAGAAAGCTGTATCTTTAAAAAGTGCAGGACTGTTATTAATTATAAACACCTGATAGCCTGACCAGCGTGTGCTGAAAAGATTTGGTAAACGTATGTGAAGGAGGGGAATGAAGTGCGCAATGAAAGCCAGATGGCAGAGAATGAAGGAAATTCCAGGCAATTTCTGCAGCTTTGTTCTAACATACTTCTTAAACTACTTTTATTTCTGTGCAACAGAGAACAGCTGAGTGGTGCGGAACAGATAAGCAGAGAGGGGAAGCCCATCGTCCCAGGTGCAGGCCCAGGATTCAACTCTGCTCTCCACCTTGGCCACAGCTTCATCCTCCTTGCTCAGACCTAGGCTAGTTCTTAAACCCAGCCTATGAAGGAGCATTAGAATCCCTGTTGAAAAGAGAGTCCAGGAAAATGTCTAAGGGCCACAAAGTCACCTCTTAAAAGCGCACTTCAGATGCCCCTCTTGTAGGACAGCAGGATATCCATGCATCCCGGAGTACGTGGTTGCCAATTTCCAGTGCCCTTCTGATAGTTGCTTAAAATAAGTATGGCAGAAGGTGTCAGCTCCTACCCACAGCCACAGCTTCAGCAGTCCACAGGGCTCTGTGGGCAGCCTTTGCCACACTCCTTGCTCTAAGGTCACTGCTTCCACATTTTTGCGGAGAGCCAGTTTCTGATATGCGCATTCCCTGGGCTCTTGCGCTGCCCGCTGGCTCTGTCCATGCTAACTTTTAAGTTTTCAAAGCAAATGCACACAAAGCTCATGGGCATCTACACATTTGCAGGCCGTATTCAGACGGTCTTAACTGTTGCCCTCCTTGGTAAGCCGAATATGGCTTAGGTTGTCTCTCCTTTTCTTCCACTCGTGGGTAGGTTATGAAAGAGGAACCTGCTTCTTAACTGTTAGGGCTCATTGGGCAGTGGGTGTCAGTATTGTTTTCTCCATCAAAACCATGTTAGACCAAGGATTAGCATTATCTCAGCGACATTTTGACATCAAAAGTAAAACTCACATGTATGTTTACTTTAGGGTTAAAATTGCTTTGCATGCATAGATTTAGTGTTTTGGCTCTACAGTAAAAATTAGTTTTGTTTATGAATCCAAAGACTGGATTTGCCTTATCAGCATGTTGCCTGAAAGCATATACAATTCAGCTTACAAAGATAGAAATATAAGCTTGCTACATTCACTCATCTGAGTGCTAAACAGGCTGTTTCCTTTGTTTCTTAATATCTATATAATTGAGAAACCCCTTAGACCACAAAAGTATGCCTAGACTGGGAATAGTCCTGAGACTGTTGGCTGTCCTTCTGCATGAAAATAAAAGCAGGGAATATTTTCATATTTAGAAAAAAAATGTTTTATGGGTGTTTTCATATCTAGCAGTCTGCTTGCTCTTGGCCCTCAGCAACAGCCCCATCCTGAAGAGGTCAGCAGACTTTAAAACAGTGACTCTTGTAACTAGGACAAAAGCAGAGCCCTGTGACAGCCCACAGCTCAGCCCCAGGCTCCTAGAAGAGCGACAGCTCTGCTGCAGGACAGGTCAGAAGCAGGAGTCATCCTGCTGAAGGAAAGAGGAGAAGAGGCAGCAAGCAGGAGAAAGTAGTGCATGGGATCGGGAAGCCCAGCAAGTAGAAGACTGGCAGAGGGTGAACGGAAGCTGGCTCGAGGAGCACCCCAGGGCCAGAGGGAGCTGCTTAGATATGATCCCCTACAGGACAGCCGCTGAAGAAGCGCAGGTCTCAGCAGAGGAGTGGAAGCCCACATTTGTTGAAGAAAGTGGACCCTGCCTGCCATTGAAGACCGCTGAAGCCAGCAGTATCAACTGTGTGTTCTGAGCCATGTTTTCTCATTGAAGAAGACTATCCTCTGGGACCAAGGATGCTACTAGCATCTGGTCTTCTCCCTCAACCAGCTGAGTATGTGTTGACTCAGCATATCCATGGATACCAGGATGGACCCCTGGAAAGGGTGGCCTAGAGGAAGTCGGGAAGGAGCAGCGATCTGACCACCAAGTTCCTTCTGTTGCACACCAGCTGAGGGTCCTTTCACTCAACCAGGACAAAAACCACAGAGCTGCCAAATACAGCTTCCTTTGTCTCAGTAGCTCTCAGCTCTTAGTCTTTGCGGCTCTCTCAGCAGCCGCTGGGAGCTCACCCAACAGTCTGAGCTTAGAGCAACTCCCAGCAGCCATCTGTCGCTCTCTGCCACTCTCTGGCTGCTAGCCACCCTTGGAGTGACCACTGCCCACTGTCAGGCTCTTCTAGTGTTTGCAGGCTTCAATGTTAACCCCTCTTGGTACAACCAGCTCAGCCTGCTCTACTTAAGACAGAAATCACAAATGCACAAAAGAAAGCTGTCAAGAAGAGACCTTGTCATGCCTCCAGTAAGGGTAAAAGCAGTGCTTTCCTGGAGACAAAAGGAGCTTGCACATGAGTGCAGCATCCTGGTGGCTGGCCACAGACTTTCTGTTGAGCCATGCCGGCCTATGGGGCAGGTCAGGCCTCCTGTCAGGTAAAGAAGAGGCTGTCTATGGACCACAGTGAAGCAGATGCCAAGGGCAAGTTCTTAGGAAGCCAGGAATGGAGTCATGTGGGGTCACGTCACGTGAGATGGTTGCAAAACTAAAACTACTGCCAGAGAAATCATGGTGCATCTGAGCTGTCCATGGCCAGAGCAGTCTCTGGACAGAGTTTAGCCGCGATTGTCAAAGAATTAAGAGTACCTTTTGGAGAATGTTGGGCTCATACTTCTGCTTCATTCCTGCTCCAATACTCTGATTCTTTGAAGATAAGAATTATTATCCACAGAAGCAAAACTTTTCAAGAAAGAAGAAATGATTCTGTTAGAAAAATATCTTCAGTCAAGTTTAAGACACAAAAAATCATCTATCTGTCAGTAAATAGGATCTGGCTTTACCCATAAATTAAAGAGCTTGAGAAGTTTAGAGAGAACAAGACTGAAATTTCCATAAGAAACACTTAGATGAAAGCAAAGAATGGTTCAAAGTTGGAATGGTGGATGCTTTTTCAATATGGCATTGGGTGTGAGAGGATGATTCTGTGTTCTTCTGTTTACCGTCTTGTAATTCTCTTCAAGATAACCAGAATTTCACTTAATCTCCATTCAACAAATAGTTATTAAATACCTGCTTTGGGTTCAGCATCATGCTAGGGGACAACAGTGAACAAAGCCTACTTTATTCTCTGAAGCAGGGAAATTCAGAGTTTGGGGGTGGACTCACTTTGCATGTTGGATATAGACATTGCTTTTCTTTCTTTGGGTTTGATGGGGAGGGAGGATGTTGGGAATTGAGTCTTAGGACTGAATCATAGGCCTCATATACACTAAGAACATTACATTTCTTGAGCTACATTCTAAGCCCTGTGCACTTTTTTTAAACCTTGGGCCTCCCAGACGCTGCCATTCTCAAGTGTGAGCTGCACAGCCCCATGCACTCTGCTGCAGTGGTCGCTGATGTATTGGCCTGGGCATCGGTCTTACTGCTCATGAGCACCCTGAAGATGACTGCTATAGGCACAGTGATGAATCACTGGAGCTTTACAGTTCAAAATCTTCCAACTTACAGATCTGCCAGCAGAACTGGAGCAGGGTCTCTAATGAAATCTTCTCAGCTTCTTACATGTTTGCATTTCTCTACAACCTAGTATTTCTAAAGACCTAAAGAAACAGTCTAAGGAAGGCAAAGACTTGCCCTTAAAATGCTTTTTTTTGCCTATGTGTACGCAAGGCTGCCTTTGGAAAACCTGAGTAGGCCACATGCACAGTGTGAGGCAAAGAGCTCTTCTGTCGGCCTCAGGGTGAAAAGCACTTTGGGTCGTGGTGCTCCATCACATCAGCTGGGAAGGCAAAGATCTAGGGGAAGCCTTGAGGAAGAGGGGAGAAAAAAGATGCTTAGACGCCATAAAAATGAAACCATGAAAAGAGAACACTGGTTTGTGCCAGTGATCTGGGGAATGCAGTGTCCCCAACACGGCACCTGCCCTGGTTAGGCAGTCCTTAGACCATCTTCCACAGTTGCAGAAAGAACTGCCCAAAGCAGAGCCTGCAAGGATGAACTTCCCAGCGGCAGGTCTGTAGATTTCATTCTACTTTATCCCCTACTTTTCTTCATTGTTTAATGATCTTCACTTGGGCTGCAGTGGATTTTGAAGGGTGTGCTGTTGACTCAAGAGGAGGCTGCTGACAAATCAACACAGCTCCTGCACACATTACTGATTGATTTCTCACAGGGATTTGAATTAGCCTTTCATGGTGACTGTCCTTGGGCCTAGTCAAACACAGGCATGAGGCATAGGCTGCACGCTAGACAGTGGAAGGTGCTACACCCTGCGTAACTCCTGCCTCTGAGTCGGGGCCATTAGTGGTGGACGTAGACACCTTTCTGGCTCTGCACAGAGCCAGAAAGTGTCCTCCCCCACATTACCCAGAGAGTGACATTGAAGACCCTGCTGTGATGGTGGTGGGTATCTAAACTATGGTTTGCTTTAAGATGCGCATGGGGACAGGGATTCACCAGCATCTCAGTGGTCTCTGTCTCCCTCCCTCCCTCCCTTCCTTTCTCTCTTTCCTTCTCTCCCTCCCTCCCTCTCTCCTTTTCTCCCTTTCTCCCTCTGTCTCTGTCTCTGTCCGTCTGTCTGTCTCCCTACCTACCTGCGTCTCTCTCTCCATCCCTATATTCCAACCTTAAGAGCTTAGGGCTTCCTTCAGTCACAGTTTACCAGCTCTCTGGCTGGGGAGAGGTTATTTAACTTTTCAGACCTTCTGTTTCTTCCTCATTAACCCTGAGAGACTTGTTGTGAGAAGATGCATGTTAAGTGCTTAGCAGAGTGTCTTATGTATGTTAAATATGCTGTAAATAGTAATAGTAATAGGTATTCATTTAGGATTCTGTGAGGGTTTTTAACATCTGTTTCCAGAAGTTGTTGTTCCTGGAGAATGTGGATTTAAGAAATTGTGTGCTTTAAGAAATTGGGAGGCCCTGACATTTTTCCACTATGTTACAGAGGAAAAGGGTGCCCAGACTGGACTAGGAATGTCTGACCCTGATTGTCAGCCCCTCTGTCTCTGTCCCTTCCTGCTGATTAATAAACATGCAGCTCAGTTCAGCAACCGTTTATTCAATTAGTGCTGTGTTTTAGTTTCTAAACAGATAACCAAATCTAGGTCATTGAGCCTGAGTGAGGCACAGACAGCTTACTGGGAAGTTGACAAGCAAACAGACTGCAACGTCTTGACAATTGTATCAGTCACACTAGAGATTTAAGCCAGTGTCCTATGGGAGCACTGTGAGGAGCCACCCAATCCAGGTCAGGGAAGGTGACCGCTTAGCTAGCTCCCTCATTCTGGTACATGTCAAAGTATTTTTCCCAGTTTTTTGTCGATGTTGGTGATGCTCAGTGGTATGCAGCTATCCCCCAGGTCCCCAAACCATGCAGGATGACTCCTGCACCTGCGCCTCTGTGCTCTTTCAGTCTCCCAGGTGAGCCTCCAGGTGCCTGATTCTTCCATGTAAGAGTCTCTCTGGTTGTTTCCATTGAGCGGGGAGCTGATGCACTCTTGTCTGTAACCATGAAACCAATGACAATTATTCCAACTGGGAAAAAATAGATTGACATAACATGCTGTAGGCTTTATGGAACCTCTCTTCCTAAGGATGTCACTGGATAAAACCTGGCCATGTATCTACAAATTCTGTGGAGTGTCCAACACACCATGCTATCTCACACAGCTCCAAGGCTCCAGAGATGCGAGAGGGACCTAGAAGACAGAAAAGCAATGTTTGTGTTGCATGTTCAGGCAGTAGTGGAAAATAGTAAGAGCAGGGGCACTTGACCTGTACCATCCTAGTACCTTGCCACCTTCCTCAGCTGTAAACCCCACTGTCGTGGGCTCTTGGATTACAGAATTGGGCAAAGTTCTCCAAGTTCTGTGGAATTTAATGTTATGTAAGTACAATGCACTGATGTATTACTCCCTCCTTTGTTATTTTAAGCCATCCTCATCCTCTGCCACACAAAACCTTTCAGAGGGTTGAGTTTTAGGGCCCTGATATCTGATTAGTCTTCCAAATGCTTATTTATTATACAGATGTCATTGCAAGAAAGAGTGTTATTCTACAGAGAAATTACACTTTGGGAACTAATAGTCAAGTTGTTTTGAAATCTAAATAACAAAAAAAGGTTCTGGAAAGTTTGTTCACTATCCTTAGTAAAACACTGTTTAGATTGCTTCTAGCACAGGTGGGCCAGGTACAGTGGGCCTATGATCCCAGTCCTCTGGGAACCTGAGGCAAGAGGAACAAGATCAGAAACTTGGGGCTGGCGAAATAGTTCAGCAGACTAAAGTGCCTGCTTAGGGAAGCTTAGGCAAAGCACAGTGGTTTGATACCTAGGACCACATGCTGTGCTGGCCCTACCCCCAGGTGCACTGAGCCTGGCAGAGCCAGGCGTCCAGGCGTGGTGGTGCCGTGGTGGTGCCACCTGTAACTCTGTCACTGACAGGAGGATTTCCACCAGTCTGAGCTACATGGTGAAACCCTGTAACAACCAAATACATAAAAAATTAAAAATTTTTAAAAAGATCCAAAACTAATAAGAATAGGTAAAGAAGAAGTTAAATCATCACTATTTGCAGGTGACATGATACTTTACTTAGAAGACCCAAAAAATTCCACCAAGAAGCCATTAGAATTGATACAGAAATTCTGTAGCATAGCAGGATACAAAGTCAATCCTCAAAAGTCAATAGCATTCCTCTACACAGATAGCAAACAAACTGAGAGAGAAACTATAGAAACAATACCTTTTACAATAGCACTGTGGAAAATGAAATACCTTGGGATTCACTTAACCAAGGAAGTCAAAGATGTTTTCACTGAAAATTATAAAACCCTAAGAAAAGAGATTATAGAGGATTTCAGTAATGGAAAGATAATCCATGCTACTGGATAGGAAGAACCAACATCGTGAAGATGGCCATACTCCGAAAATTGTTGTACAGATTTAATGCAATCCCTGTCAAACTGCCAACAACATACCTGCCAGACCTAGAGAAAGTGTTCCTAAAATTTATTTGGAGTGAGAAAAGACCTAGAATAGCAAATGCAATCCTGGCCAACAAAGACAAGGCAGGAGGCATCACAATTCCTGACTTGAAATTATACTACAAGGCTACTGTGATAAAATCAACATGGTATTGGCAATGAAATAGACCTGAGGATCAATGGAATAGATTAGAACATGCAGAAGCCTCTACGAACACAATCAGCCACCTGATCTTCGACAAAGGGGCCAAACAAGCTTACTGGAAGAAAGATAGCCTCTTTAACAAATGGTGCTGGAAAAACTGGCCTTCTACATGCCGAAAACTAAAACTTGACCCAGCTCTATCACCATGCACTAAGATAAAGTCAAAATGGATTAAAGATCTAAACATTAAAACAGAAACACTCAACCCCCTGAAAGAGAAAGTAGGAAGAACTCTTGAAGACATAGGGGTAGGCAAAGAGTTCATGAACAAACATGTATTCACATGGGAAACACTTGAAAGAATTAACAACGGGGATCAACTCTTCTTGAGGAGTTTCTGCATGTCAAAAGAAATTGTCAACAAAGTGAAAAGACAACCCACAAATTTCAAAAAAAAAAAAAATCTTAACTAATAAGCACTCAAAGGTCTGCTGTCTAGAATATATAAAGAACTAAGATATAACAGGGCCCTCAAATTTAAAGACCCAATCCAGAGATGAGCATCTCAGATAAATACACACTTCTCAGAGGATGAAATTAAAGAAATGAATAAATATATGAAAAAATGCTCCACATCACTAGCCATCCATGAAATGCAAATTAAAACAATACTGAGATATCATCTCACTCCAGAAAGAATGGCTATCATAAAGAAATCAACCAACAAATGTTGCAGAGGATGTGGGGAAAAGGGAACCCTTCTCCAGTGCTGTGGGAGTGTAGACTGGTGCAACCATTGTGGAGGTCAGTGTGGATACTCCTCAATAAAGTAGGACTGGAAATCCCTTTCAAGCCAGCTATCCCCCTACTGGGAATTTTCCCAGAGGAACTGAAAACATCATATCATAGTGATATATGTGTATCTATGTTTATAGCAGCACAATTTGTGATAGCCAAATCTTGGAAACAACCAAGATGCCCATCACATGAGCAATGGTTGAAAAACATCTGGTATTTTTATACAATATAATTTACTCAGCCATAAAGAATGATAAACTTAAAGCATTTATATTGAAGTGGATGCCACGTGAACATATACTCATAAGTGAAATAAACCAGGCACACATGTGCAAATATCATATAGACTCCCGAGTATAAGAAGTCAAAAGAAGAAATACAAATAGAAATATATAACAACAACTAAAAAGAATTTAGTCAAATAGAAATATACAACAACAACTAAAAAGAATTTAGTCAGATAGTTAGGGCAAACTGAACAGCATATGCTGCAGGGTAATAATCAGTTTCTCTTCTGGGTGATTAACAACCTAAATTCACAGATCAAAAATTAGAGAAATAAAAGGGCCACAAGGTCAGCCTTTCAAGGTCAGCGAAGACTCAGGACATAGGAGAACCTGTACTGTAACATCATGGAACTCAGTTTTGCCCCAAATTTTCTGATCAAGGAAATTATAGAGCCACAGAGGAAGGCAATCAATGATCTATAGTGTGCCTAAGGAGAGTCACGTGGAGAGAAAACTTTCTCTCAGGCTCTCTCAAGCTCTCACAGAGAGCAAACTGGTCAAGCAATGGCCATGACCATCCACATGGCTGACACTGACAAAGGATCTACAGACTGAGGTATGGGGTTACAGGATAAACCCTGAGGGAACATGACTGACCTCATCAGATACAAAAACTACATTTTTTGTTATATAGGTCTTGCTTTATCTCAGTCTTAACCACCCAGCAGAAAAGTATAAAATGAGGTACATAACGTGGGGCCATAATAATAAGATGAGCTGTAAATGGCTATAGTCAACAACTTCTTCAGATAACCCACTATTATTGTGGACTGCTGGACTGTGTTGGATTATTTCACTGAGTTCAGGCACCTATAATAATTGAGTGGCAATGGAATGCCCATTTTGGACAGGACTAAACAAAAAAAAAAGGGGTACAAAGGAAAAACCATTCTGTGTTTGTGTTGGGATAAATGTTCAGTGCTTCTGCATAATTCTATGAGAAGCAAGATTTGCACTGATAGTGTTTGGACAGGATATTCTGTTGGCTTCTTATACTGTGGACAACCACTAGGAAGATAACAAGATAAAAAGTATTGATTATTGAAACTGCACTATAGTTCAACCTTAAAAATGGTAAGATAGGTGTACAGCTACATTCTCTTAACTCATTGACTGGAGACATCAACTCTAATAGTGTTTGTGGGTAGAATGTCATGTATGCAAATTGTACAATGGAAGACCACAGTGTGCAATATATTGATTATTGAATCTGTCCTGCTAATTTGGTTTGGGACTGTTTCATTGCTGTTTGTTCTTTAATAAAATTAAATTAAATTTAAAAAATACAAAACAAACAAACAAAAAAGATCCACAACTCAAGCCCAGTCTGGACAACTTTGAAACTTAGTGAGACCTTATATCAAAATAAAAAATAAAAATGGACTAGGACCAGGTGTGGTGGGACCCACTTAGTATCCCAGCTCTCTGGGAAGCTGAGGAAGGATTGCAAGTTCAAGGCCACTTGGGAATTTTATTTTAATCAGATTTTGTTGGTACATTTTAAGTATACATAATAGTCACAGCCCTCATAGAGACTCTGTGCCTGTGAGTGATACAGCTTGCTTTGTCCCCATTCCCCGATGTTCCCTTCAGCTCCTCTTCATCTCCCTATTTACAGAACTGTGTTCCCCTGTTTTCCTGACTTAGCAAGTCCCTGTCTCCAAATATTAAAATAAATAAAAATGGCTGTGTGTGAAGAGCTTGGGTTTGATTGCCAGTCACACACAAGCATGTATCTATAAGGCAGGGACAGCTGGGGACATAGCTCAGCTCATCAGTGCAAAGGCCCTGGGTTCAATTCTCAGTACTTCAAAGTGTTTGTAGGAGGAATCTCTATCCTCCCAGATATTCCCAGGATGCTACTGGAGAACCTGAATTAAAATTCTTATGACAGAAAATGAAATTTATGTAACAAATGCACTTTCTGGTGAAATTCCAAGGAATTAAAAAATTACCTTTCCTCCGGGGACAGACCCCCCCTTCCCACCTTGCCTCCTCTCCTACCCAGAGCAGCAAAGAGGCAGATGGAGAGAATGCGAGGCCCAGAGTACACGCGGGCTGGCATCAAGGCACGGAGGCAGCACAAAAGAATGCTGGCGAGGGAGGCACTCATGGGATGAGGTCCAGCAAGCTCCCAGAGCCGCCTGCCAGTGCTGTTGGCGTGAGAAAGGTGGTGCCAGCGTCGTCCTGTGGGGAGAGGCTGCCGCAGAGCCGGGCTCCTCCCAGGATGCACCCACCATCCAGTTCACCTGGACCAGCAAGCCACCTCCTCGCAATTGGAGGTGGGGGACGGAGAATTGGGCTCACCTGCCCCCCAGGTAGGTGTGTTGTACAGGTGCAGGCTGGGTGTGCAGCATATCCCTCCTCTGAGGTGCAACATGCCCGTTCTGTCATCTCTCCACCACAGGAGACTCCAGTGATCCTAGCATTAGCACCCGTCTGTAACTGTTGAGAGCCGTGGCACTCCTCCAACCGCACCACCTAACCTGCTTTGGAAGACTCAGGCCTATATCTGTGAACAGATTGCAGTCCACAGTTAATGGATTTTCTGAACAAAAAATGTCTGATTTGTTCACAAAGAGCTGTTTCCACAGAAAAAGAAACTAATACTGTAGGCCTTCGCTCCAGAGTCTGTGCCCTGCTCCCGGCCCCCGAGCACTGCCAGGCAGTCTTGGCAGAGTCATTTCACCAACCCTTCCACAGTCTTCACATAGCACTGGGAATTTGTGTTTGATTGAGGAACAATTTGCAGCCAGTTGCTAGAAGCTGAACAGTTAATTTCTGGCAAATGAGGGGGTCGAGGTCACATGAAGGTGACAGACACCGAGCTCTCATCACTGTCCTGCAGCTCCACCAGCATGGTCAGTATAGCTACATGGGAAAATCACAAGCTTCATTCTTTACACTCTCACAAGCCAGCGAGCACAAGAATGTACATTAATAAACTTGTCTGGAATGCAAGCAGTTTGACAGATGCATTTCCCTTGGTGCCTGAGTTGTGCAATCCTAGGATGGAATGTAGTCTAACTATCTTATTGTATCTTTATGTAGAGAGAGCCCAATGGTGCTCAATGACTTATCCAAGTAAATATTAGCTGGCGAAGCGCAAACCAAAGTTTTGAAAAGTGGGTGTTTCTCAACTTTGAGTTTAGTGTTTATTATAAAAAGTGAGGTCCAAGAACCTGTGGATCAGAATGTACTTCACAGAGCCAGACTTTCAGAGTTCAAATCTGGCTCCAGCACTCACTGGCTGTCATTGTACGAGTCATTTAGCCCCAGTTTGTCCTCGTTTCTCTCACATAGCATAGGGTGAGGCTTTGCCTGCCTCCTCAGGGTGTCCAGAGCAATGTGTTAGTGTGTGTGAAGTGCCCATGTGAGTGTCTCATGTTCAAGGGTCGGATCTGTGTGAGAGCTCTCCAGCATGGTGCACCAGGAGCAAAGCCAGAGGCCTGAGCATCCTGACAGCCTCAGGGTGGTGTGACAGGCTTTCACTAGAAAAGAGGATTTTCTTATGAAGCCTCTTCCGGGAGATTTTAGCCTTTAACATCACAACAGTGTGTGTGGCTAAGATGCCAGCTGTTGCCTCAGGTTTAAGTGCTGCGCACAATCCAGAGGTGTGCATAGCCATTGACATGGACATTATTTAAGAATGAAGAGTGCGGGACAGAGGGTACTTGAGCCCTGTCTCTTCAGAAGGATCACAGGGCCTCATTCTTTATGATGTCAACCAGTAAAATGTAGTTGACCCCCAAATAGCACAGGGTAAAATCATTTTCGCAAGCTCCATGCACTTGGCAGTTATTCACAATTCAGTGGTTGTGTTGCCACAATGTTTTCCTTATAGCTGGAAGAATAAATAATATACTCAGGATCACAGACAGCTAGAAAATTCTCTGTTGCCTAAAAAATACTAGGATGAATAAAATTAAAGTATTAAGTATGGGAAGCAAGCAAAATTAAAAAGAAAAGCAATCAATTCAACCTGCTTATAAAAAATAGCAATAATTTTAAGAATAACCATAAAGTATAAGCTCAAAGACTTATTTCCTATTCCCCTGTCCCATGCATGAGGCAATGACAATGACAATGAAAGCATCTACCCCGGAGCATTCACTCTCGGCACTTGTCCTACTTGAGGCTGGCAGTCTTGCAACACAGCGTTGGCTCGCAAGTCCCTCTCTGTGTGACCTTGAGTTGAAGTCACTGCAAACATGGAGTAATAGGACTTGTATCAGTGAGGCGAGCCTGTGGCATGCCTGCCACGACAGATTATTTGTGCCATAGGAAGTTCCAGAGAGGCCACTGTCATTGGCCCATACTCTAGGGTTACAAAGAGTCCGTGAGTTGAGAGCCATGGCACTCCTCCAACCGTGCCTCATACACAGCAAGCACACAGTCGCGCTGTGTGCTGCTGGAGTTGTTGCTGTGGCCCCATCTTACAGACTGTTGATGAATAGTCGCAAAGGGCAACTTGCTGAGATTATAAAACACAAAGAGAAATGGGTTCTAAACCTGCTACGTTGTAATCTAAGCTTCTAGGCCAGCACAGGTCTTGGACACTGTGCTCATGCCTCCCACTTGGTGATCATGACTGTCAGGTGGAGCAGTTCGTCAGTTCCACCCAATCCAAGTATGTTTAAAGGATAAAAGTCCTAGCAATAAATGAGCCGTGCCGATAATCAAAAGCAAATGCGGGACTGAATGAGCCAATATAAATCCTAGTGCATGTTTCAGTTTGTTCAGCCTTTAGCCTGATAATAATCCCTTAGCTTGCCCTGAGATAAAAAGAAGAGAACAGCACCAAAGACTAAATCACATTCTACTAAAGAGATCTTTGAACCTAACTTGCAACATAACTTTAGGTCATCTTTATATGGTCAAATATAAAAACATTCTGAATGACTTCACTCTCAACTCCAAGTAAACGGCCTTCAAGACTACTGTTCCCATATCCTACAGGCAGAGCAGCTGTAGAAATAGGGGCCTCCCATCTGCAGAGAGGCTGTGTGTCACCATTGCCTGTGTGTGTTGGTGTCTGTGTTTCTCTGCGTCTGTGCCTATGTCACGTCTCACATCTGTATTAGTCCTATAGCTACGTGTGTGTGTGTCTGTGTGTCCTACTGTCTGTGTGTGTCTGTGTCTAACATTTGTCATGTCTATTGTCTGTATGTGGGTGTCTATTTGTCTATGTGCATGTGTGTCTGACATGTGTTTGTACATATGTCCTGATGTCTTTGTGTGTATACGTCTTGTTGTGTGTGTGTGTGTGTGTGTGTGTGTGTGTGTGTCCCAGCACTGATGAAGTTAATCATACTGAGTGACAGGAGCTAGCTATATCCTCTCCTGTAGCCTCCCCTGTCGGACTCCTGAGACCAACACAGGCAATCTGCCCCAGGAAAGTGGTTCCATCTTTTGCCTTCCTCTGCAGCCAGGTTTGGTTGGAACTAGGGTCTGATCAACCACTAAAGTGCCATGCCACATGTCACCTGACCATGGCTTGGCTGGGATTCTCTAGGCTGATGATTCTTGGCACCGATGGGAAAGGTGGCTGTTTCAACCCACGGCTAGTTAGCCATATGCCGCTCAAGTGTCTGGGAGGGACGCTGAGTTTGAATGTACCGATACTAAGTCACCTTGCTATTGGGCCTTGGCCACCCCAAGGGCCTGTGCTGTTGCACCTCCCTTACATACCCTAACTTACTTCAGGAAGAACAGAGATAAGTAAGAACCAGAATTTTCCTAAATATACTGGGCTTCCTATTCAATATTTTTTCATCTTTGAGAATGAAAATATCAATTGCAGCACCCCCTAAGTACAGGCCCGTTCCTACACTTGTCCTACATGGAGTGTCTCTTTTTGCCCCTTGCCCAGCTCCTCTTGGCTTCAAGACTCACCCCTGTGGCTCTGCCCCTTCCCTCCTCTCTCTCTCTCTCAATCTGTATCTGTGCTTTCTCTAGTGCTGTGCACAGATGGGCAAATGTGCGTTATAAAAAAATAAAAGTAAAGGACATTGTATTTACACACATTATTGTATGTCTATGTGAAGGCCACAACAACTCCTCTCCACCCAGTGCAGCCCAGGAAAGCCAGTCTTCTCCCCTTCCACCTGGAGCTGCAGGTTGGATGTCCCTGACTGTGCACGTCAAGGGCACGTATGTGCATTTCAGTTCTGACCTGCTTTCCCCTCTGTCCCTGCATGTAGGACAGTGGCTCACAATATGTGCTCAGTGGAGTCTACCTGAGTAAGTGAATGAAGCCAAGAGGAGCTGAACAAGGAGCAAAAAGAGACCTAAATGTTCAGAAACTTCTACTTATACTATAAATGGACAGATTGAAACCTGTTCATGAGAACCACCTCAGGCAGTGTGTTAGATTACTAGAGCTACATAATAAAGTATGACAAGCTGAGCAGTTTAAAATAACAGGTGGTTATTTCAAGTCTGAAAGCTACAGTGCTCTAACAAAGGAAATTGAGGATGCCGTCTAAAAAGGAGAGATAGCCCCCATTCTTGGACAGGCAAAACTATTACTGTTAAAATGACCATACTTCCAAAATTGATACACAGATTTAACACAATCCTGATCAAAATTCTGGGAGCATTCCTCACAGAACTGGAGGAAGCAATCCTAAACTTCAAAGAGAGCCAGAAGAGATCCAGAGTAGCAATCCTCAGTAAAAAGAGCAAGGCAGGACGCACCACGGCCCCAAACTTGAGGTTATCTTACAAAGCAATTGTGACTAAAACAACATGGTACTGCCACAAAAAGACAGAAGGATCAGTGGAAAAGAACAAAGAATCAGGACACAGCCCAAGCACATTCAACTGCCATGGACACACTGGTGGAAAGATAGCCTCTTATGAATAAACAGCATTGGGAAAACTGGCTGCCCAAGAGTGAATCTAGACCCATAGCTCCCACCATGCACTGCACTGAAATAAAAATGGGTCAAGGAGCTAAATGAGAAGCACTCAACCTGCTGGAAGTTGAGTACAGAGAATCAACAGAGGAGATCATATCAAATAAAAAGCTTCCACCCAGCAAAAGAAACAATCAACAGCATGAAAAGAAAGCCTACAGAATGAAAAACAGTGTCATCCATTCCTCAGGGACTAATGTTGAGCATAAAAATTAGGCCCCACAAAATGAAAGACCCAATTAAATTAACAAGTGAAATGAAGGGGTACTCTACAGAGAGGGTACAAACAGCCAACACATACATGAAGAAATGCCAACATGGTAGCCAGTAGAGAAACCCAAACTAATGCACATGGCTATGGGAAGGGAAGCTAGTGTTTCCATCATGGAAATCAGGATGGAGATGCCCCAAAACAACTGAAACTAGAAATTCCATTTGACCCAGCTACTGACCTTCTAGATATCTTTCTGAAAGAATTACAGACCTCATATTATATCTTTTTGGTATGTGTTTGTAGCAGCTCAATTCATAAAAGCTAAATCTTGGAAGCTGGTGAATAGAGAAAGAAAATGTGGAAGTTGTGCATAACAGTACTACTCATCATACGGAAAGATAAACTTGAACCCATTGCCAAGACATGGATGCACCTGAGAAGCAGAATGTGGCATGAAATAAGTGTGACGCACATGATTTCTCTTATGGGGAGAAGCCCAAAGTATAAATTCAGGCTAGTTTTCACTATTTTTCACTTCCTTAGGGTAATTCCTAAGTATTTAACTTTTCTTGGTGCTTTTACAAATCTTTTCCTAACTTTCCCAATGGGTTCATTATTAGTATAAAGAAATGCTCTTGGTACTTTGTCAGTTTTAGATCTGCTACATTTCTGAGTTGCACGTCTTCTGACAGATCTTAGCAGCCTTCTGTGTAGAGGATCACATCATATGAATAGTGATAATCTGACGTCTTCATTTCCTGTGTGCATCCTTTATTTCTTTTTCTTACTTAATTGCTCTTACCAATGTTTTAAATACTATTTGAACAGGGGTGGTGCTAGTAAATATGTTTTATTATTTTTTTGTTCCAGAATCAAACTCAGGACCCTGCATTTGCCAGGCAGGCACTTATGCCACTGAGCTATCTCCCCAGCTGATAGTGGGCATCTTGTCTTGTTCCTGAATTTAGAAGGAAAGCTTTCAATTTTTCTTCTTTTAATATCATGCTGAAAATAGGTTGGTCATAAGTGACCTTGATCAGATTAACATAAGGTCTTTCTATACCTATTTTCTTCAGTGTTTTTATCATGAAAGGATGTTAGATTTTATCAAAGGCTTTTTCTGCATCTATTAAAATGATCATGTGTGTGGCTTTCATCATTGCTTCTGTTTATGTAATGTTTTACATTTATTGATGAGCATATGTTGAACAATCCTTGCATCACTGGAATGACACCTACTTGATCATCATATTGATGTTGTTGTTTATGTATTTGGTACAGGGTCTTACTACACAGCTCAGATTCACAGCGATCCTCCTGTTTTCAGCCTCCTCAGTGCTAAGATTACAGGCATGTGCCACCAAGCCCAGTGATGGCCGGCACAGCATGTGGGGCTGGGGATCCACCCCTGGTGCCTGCACTTGCCTAAGCCGGTGCTTAGTCCACGGGGCTGTCTCACCAGCCCTGTGTTGATTTTTTGATTATCTATTGCATATTGTTTGCCAACATCTTGAGTGTTTTTGGGCTACATCCATGAAAGAAGTTGAGGTACAGTTCCTTTTCTGTTGCTTGTTAGATCATCTTCTTGTTTTGGAAACAGAGAAATGGTAAATTCCAGGAATGACTTTGAGAGTATTCATTCACTTTTGATTTCATTGAAAAGCTTAAGGGATATTGGCATTAGGACTTCCCTGAATTTTTAATAGTATTTAGCAGTGCACCTGTCTGGACCTGGATTTTCTTTTCTTTCTTTCTTTTTTTTTTTTTTTTTTTTTTTTTTTTTTTTTTTAGGACAGAATCTACAGGGTCTACAGGGTATCACTATATAGATTAGACTCATAATGATTCTCCTGTTTTCAGCTTCCCAAGTGCTGAGTTACAGGCACACACCACCATGCCCAGTCTCAATTGCTGTCTTAGCACACCCTGGGGTGGGGCCAGAACAGCAAGCTGGGGATTGAGCCCCGGCCACTACACTCTTCCTAAGCAGGCACTTTAGTCTGCTGAATTGTCAGGCCGGCCCTTAGACCTTGATTTTCTTAGATAGTAAGTTTTTTTAATTACTACTTCACATTTATCATTTGTTACTAGATTATTCAGAGATTATAAATTTGGTTCCATTTTGATAATTCATATGTAGTTAGGAATCTTTTTATTTCTTCTGAATTCTCCGATTTATTGGCATATAGATTTGCAAAGTATCTGGTCATTTTTTTTTTTTTTTTTTGCCCATGTCCAGGGTGATTTTACCTTTTTCATTTCTAACTTCATTAATTTGGGACTTTTTCCTCCTATTCTGATTAGATTAGCTACAGGTTTGTTTATTTTATTCATTCTTCTCATCACTTCTTGGCCTCTTGACTAAAAACAAGTATAGTGTTTTGTTCATTCTTTTAAAGAACTAATTCTTCAATTCATTGATTCTTTATAAATATTTTGGTCTTGATTTTATTGTTTACTTCTCTGACTTTTTTAAACAAATTTTTAATTTATTTGGTACAGGGTCTCACTATGCAGCTCAGACTCCTAGTGATCCTCCTGTCTTGGCCTCCTCAACACTGTTACTACAGTCATGCACCACCACACCTGGTTTCAGAGGCTGGCAAGGCATGCCTGGGGTTCCAGAGCCAGCATGGCCTGTGCAGTACCAGGGATCAAACCTGGGTCCTTGTACTTGCCAGGCAAGGTGCTTAGACCTCTGAGCTATGTCCCCAACCCAGTGCTGTGATTTTGTAACTTTCTTCCTTGGAGCAGCTTTGAGTTTAGATTGCTCTCGCTTTACTAGGCCCTTGAGGTATGTCACTGGGTTATTTATTTTCACCCACTTTGGTTTTGTGCTGTGGGTATTCACAGCTATAAACTTCCCTCTTTGGAATGCTTTGATCATGTCCATAAGTTTGGGTGTGTTGTACTGGCATTATCATTTAGTCCTAGAAACTCTCTTAATTCTTCCTTGATTTTTTTTCCTATAATCCATTGTTTAGTTCCATTCAATTGCATAATTTTTGTATAGGTGAATAGGTACATAGGTGTTTTGGGGTGGCGAAGAGTCCTAGAGGAGTGTGTGGAGCTGAGAGAAAGATCCTTCCCATGACCAGCCCCACCTTGGGATTTGTGAGCTTTTACACACTCTGGGAAGGACATGGGTTTAGAGGCAAATGCCCTATTAGTAATGAAACAGGAAGTGTGTCTCTTGATGTAAGTGTTTCTATTTTGTGGATTCATAAATTTTAAAATAGCAAAAACGATCTGACAGGAGTCATTTGCAACGTTTATTGCTCTGGTTTGCTTATTTTATCTCAGCAATAATTTAGAAGGTGAGGCCAATAGGCAGGGCCAACACTTCCAATCTGACCACACTGTTCTCGAGTGGAGATGGGTACTTTGCCACCTCGGGTGCTTGGTAATCTTGGCTGTATCTATTTTTATGGATCCAAAACCCCATGACAAGCAGGCCAGCTTCCAAGAGAAGCATGGTTCTAGCTCTTGTTTCCTGAGCTGTGAATTACTGTTTTATAGACAGCCCTGATTCTCCTGGTGCCATTTATCATATCTGCTTCTAGTTAATTTTTGGACTGTGAATGTAGTTTTCCTTTCTAACGCTAACATCTCCCTTGATCTTTCTGCTTCTTGGCCCCTGTGTAAGGGGTTTTCTGAATTACAGAGGTCATGTGCAAGGGATAGAAACCTCCTGCTGCAGCCAGCAGAATGGCCTTTCTTCCAGCCGCTTTATCTTCCGCTCTGTTCATCCCCCCCCAAGCCACCGTTGGGTCCATGGCAGCTAAGCAGGACAAAAGCTCATGCCCCAGCTCTGGGAACATTCTTGCTCCTCTGGGCTCCCACTTGCTTATCTACAAAGTGGAGATGAAAAGGCCCCCTTGGTTACTGCAGGACCAGGAGGCCTGTGTGGGATCGTAGGCCAGCACTGTGTGGAAATGGCCATGGGCCATACAGACACAAAACTCATGCGGCCCCGTGGTGGTGCCCAAGAGCTGAGCCACCTACTCACCGCTGTGCCCAGTGGCTTTGCTGCATCCCCGGGCTTTAGCCCATTATTCCCATCTTTGCTGGATGGGTCCTGGCAGTGGTGACACCAGTACCACTTCTGGATCCACAGAGCTTAGCAGCGAAGATTAACAAGTTGGGCTGAGCATGGGAAAGTGTGCTTCCCTTGGTCTCCGACCGTGGCCACCTCTCTGACACATTCAGGAAGCCCTGTGATCCCCAAGTCTCCGCGCAGAGTCCCATCCTCACAACCGTTCCTTATTCGTTCAGCAAATATGTACCAAGCGTGCAATGATGACAGTGCTGTCAGTGCACATGGGTGGAGCCTTCCTCTGTGCCAGGCACCACCTCCTACCCTCAGCATGGAGATTCTTATTTAAACATTGCAGAAGCCTCATGGAGTAGGCGTTGCTGGTATTCGCATTTTATTTATTTTTCATTTTATGTATTTGGTACAGGGTCTCACTGTGCAGCTCAGACTCATAGTGATCCTCCGGTTTTCTGCCTCCCCAGCGCTGGGACTCTGGGTGTGCACCACCATGCCTGGACTTGGTTGCAGGCTCAGCACACCCTGGGGGTGGGGCCAGAATGACATGCAGGCCCACGGATCGAACCCTGGTCCCTGCACTTGCCTAAGTAGGCGCTTAGTACACTGAACTATCTTGCCAGCCCTTTGCATTTTAAATGTGAGTAAATTGTCCATTCCCAAGATTGTTTAACCTGAGGGTGGCAAACAAAATTCACTCATGAAATATTCCAGTGGCAGAGCCCACGCACTGCACCATGCCACAAGGGGGCCTTTTCATCTCCACTTTGTAGATAAGCAAGTGGGAGATGTTAAGATGGCGGAGGGCCCTTGGCCACTGGTGGGGTTCAGTGGGGGTAGCAAAAAATGGTGGCCATGAGAGAAGTGGAGTTGGCTGGGATTGGACAGCACAGCAGAGATGTGCAAATCTACGGAGGGTGGCACCCAAGCTCTCCAGAAAGACATTTCCAATTCCATGTGGGTTTCTAGATGGCCCCAAAACTGAACCTAGGCGACAGGAAACCAAGCCACTGATTTTGAAATGATTTCAATTTTTTAAAAAGTTGCAAAAACAGTATATAGTGTTCCTTAATACTATTCATTTCTCCTGGTTTTTAACCATTGGAAAACAATTTCAATTGTACCTCGGTGTGCATGTGGAGGGGGGTCGGTCGGTCAGTCTGTCTGTCGGTCTGTCTATCTTTGAGACAGGGTCTTGCTACACAGTTCAGGCTGGCCTTCAGCTCACTTTGTAGCCTTGGCTGGTCTTGAACTTGCAACAATCCTCCTGCCTCAGCCTCCCGAGTGCCGGGGTTACTGGATGCGCTGCCGTGCCTGATTCCATTATGACCTAAGGATTCAGCGTTGATTAGCTACGTAAAAGGCTGAGTCCTCCACACTCAGCTTGCAGCCATCGGGAAGCAGGCCTGAGCTGCACTTTCCTCCAGCATGAACTCTGCCCTGGCTTCACTGTTGTCCTGTCATGTCCTTTCTTTTTTTTTTTTTTTTTTGTCTTTTTTGAGACAGGGTCTCACTATGCAGTTCAGGCTGGCCTTGAGCTCACTTTGTAGCTCAGGCTGGTCTCGAACTCACAACAATCCTCCTGCCTCAGCCTCCCGAGTGCTGGGATTACAGGCATGCGCCACCACGCCCGGCTCTCCGTCATGTCCTTTCAAGGCTCAAGACCCAATACATGATCACAGGCCTTCTCTCCTTAGGCGCTGCAGTCTGGGGCACCTCCTGGGGCTTTTCTCATCTGTCATATCTTTTAGTACTTTTAAAGAGTGCAAGCTGGTTACCTTGTAAAATGCTCCTCCATTTGCATTTGCTCATTATTTTCTCCTGATTTTTGAGTTTTTGACAGAAGTAATGGAGAAGTGTGCCACATCGTTCTTAGTATATCAGACCACAAGAACAGTGTCAGTAGGCCCCGCTGCTGGTGACAGTGGCAGTAGCCTCTGCTGCTGGAGATGCGTGCTCTTCTGGCTTGGTAAGACAATGTCTGCCAGGTTTTACTGCTGCAAAATCAGCAAATGTGTTGGCACTGACTAGTAATAAGTATGTTATGGGGAATGTCTAACTCTACTTGTGCTGCTATCACAGAACAGCACGGATTTGTTAATTTATAAAGAGCCGAAACTCTTTGCCCTCATAGCTCTGCAGGCCAGGCAGCCCAAGACCAGGACACTGGCCTTTTGAGAAGGCTCTCTCTGCTCTCAAGATAGTGCCCCAAACTCTGTTCCTTCAGAGAGGATGATGCTGGGCGCTTCTGTGGCAGAAGGCTAAGGGGCAGAAGAGAATGAATTCCCTCTGAGGAGACTTTAATGATGTGAATCCATTCATGCATGAAAAGACCTGACACTCTGTATACTTCCAAAAGCCCTATTACCCAACACTTAATCCCTGGGGATTAAGCTCCCAACATGGAAAATTGGAAGACACATTAAGACCCTAGCAGACAGATACTCTGATGCCAAGTAAATCTTGGCTTCCTCCCCACACTTTCACCCATCTAATCTAGCATCCATTGCTGATGCTTACTTGTGTATCCATTATGATGCTTTCCCAATGTAACTTTCCAACTTCTGCCATTCCCTATAGATTATTGCTAGGCATTCTACTGTGGTAGAGCTTCATCTTCTCACCTGCTGACTAACATAGTTGTGTTTACTCAGAGTCAGAATCCATTGCCCTGAATGTGGCCAAGAGAAGCCCTTTCAAGCAGGCTACATGTTCCTTTGACAAATACGTCATCATTCAGTGCTGCCTTTCTATTTTCTGCAGCTATACCAAGATGTGCCATGTTCATTCTACCATGTCCCATTCCCTGTCATGGGCCCAGGTATTTCTACAGAGACTTTTTCTAGAGAATAGAAATAGGTTCTCTACTGAACAGACTCTGAGGTCAGGTCCTTGAAGTCCTTGGCACCTCTGGACTGCCACTGCCTCTGGGCTTCTCAGCAGCATGAGGTCATCTGTGTGCATATGCAGCTTCATGTTCATTGACAGCTGTTGATGTTATCTAATTCTTAAAATCATGAGTTTACATGGCTCAATACCCTCCAATTCTACAAGGGTTCTCTAATCTGCCCACTTTGAATATCTGGAATTCAGTGACAAGAAATTTAGCTCATGTTATTTTCAGGTATTTATATATTTGTTTGGTGCCCCGATGCCCTGGCCCAGTGCTAAAGCCCACTGCATGCCAATGGGCCACCCCCATATGGCCACAACACCTCATGCTAAAGTTCATCTGCTACAAAGAGGAAGGAAGGGAAGGGGGGAAGGAGGGAGGGAGGGAGGGAAGAAGTTGCACTCCAGACATGCAATGTCCCCCTCCTGCTAGACAAGGCCTAAGCCCCAGGCAGCTGGCTCTTTGCCGGCACTGAAAGCTCAGCTCTGATTTCAGAGGAAGTCTTTAATCAGAAAAGCAATGTGGCCAGATTTCATATGGACTGACATTTTGGCAGCTGTGGGCTGTGGACAGATTAGCTCCTGGGTGTTGCAGAGCTACACTGGGAGCCACTAGCTGTAATCCAAGAAACTGAAAGTGGGGTGGGTGACAGATAGTGGCTCTTTTCTCTATGTTAAGCTTTCTGGAGTTGGCCACATTCTTGGTGACCCACCTCCTACTGTGGGGCTACTGGCTACCTCCTCACCTCAGTCACCCTGCCAGGGATATGCATGTCTTTGAGGAATTCTTTAAAAATCACAGAAAAGAAGCTGTAGCTGGAAACATTAGGTTCAAGGGTTAAACACAAGTCTAAGGAATGCTTTTAACAACAACAAAAACTACATTTAAAATCATTGAATAAAGAAACAAGTCTACTTTTTTGCAAACACTAAAGTAGAAAATAGTTTGGGCAGAAGAACAGCTTGGAGAGGGGAGAGATGATTATTAGAAATGATGTGTGTCTATACCAGCCATAAGCAGCTGAAGGAGGGAGGAGTGGAGAGAAGAAGGCACTGCCTTCCCTAAAGGAGCAGGGAGAAAACCTGGGGGTGTGCAGAAAGAACCAACTCAGAAGAGTGCAAGGCCCTCCTCTTACATGGTTAATACAAACAAGCCACCAAGGAGGGCCGACCACCAGGCCCTGACTACCCATGTTAACACTGATCTGGCCTTTACAAAAACACACCTTGGGAGCCCCCACTCTGCCTTTTCTCATTTGGCTGCCACCAATCACTGCTGCTTCACCAAAATCCAAGCTGCTAATAGATGCGTGAGCCTAGCAGTGTTGGTGTGTTTGCTTCTGTCATTAAGAAATCTGTTGTGCCAGTCAGATAGCTCAGTGGACTAAGTGCCTGCTAGGGCATGCACGGGACCAGGGTTCAATCCCCAGCCCAGCATGCTGCGCTGGCCATGTGCTGAGCTGGCAGCCAGATTCAGGCGTGGTGGCACACCCCTGTAATCCACCAGCTGGGGAAGCTGAAAACAGGAGGATCACTACAGACTCCAAGCTGCATAGTGAGACCCTGTAACAAATACATAAATGAAAAATAAAAGTCATTGATGGGGCCGGTGAGATAGCTCAGCCTTCTAAAGCGCCTGCTTGGGTAAGCTGAGGCAAGGGCACATGGACTGCGGTTCAGTCCCCAGCACCACATGCTTCGCCAGCCCTGCTTCCAGGGTGGGCTGAGCTGGCCACAAAAAAATCTGTGCTTTTGTCATTTGCCATTTTCTAAGCCTCTGCGCCCTAGGAAGCCCAGTACTGGTCACACAGACCAACCGTGCTCCACTGTGGTCATCGTCCCCGCTTGAGAGCTGGTGCGACATCACAGGGTGCAGGAGCAGGCGCCGCTGCATCTGGGGCCCTTGTTTTCGTCACATGTGACTTCACACAGACTCGTCACTGCTCCAGAGCCTCTGTTCACTCATCCCACACCTTGGGGGAACTTAATCCAAATTAGCCCTTAAACTGGAAGATACAGAACCAAAGTTGACAGGTCCACTCCCTAGTCTCTGCGATGAGCGGCAACTCCATTTCAGGGCCTTTGTATGGAAAGTATGACAGATTTGCCTGTGGTGCTGTTCAGGCTGACATCAACCGCCACAGCCACAATCTGACCTCTCCCCGCAGCTGCTTCTTGTTGGCAAAGTGCAGATGGTGACGTCTGTGTCATGCCACCCTCATGAGGGTCCAGGAGGTAACAAGCTCCAGCACAGGTTGTGACTCCTGGAAGCTGCTAGTGTCGGGGCACAGCAGCTCCTGGCTGGAGATGCTCAGCTGGCCGAAGGCCAGTGAGGGGCCAAGGCCAGCCTAGTCGTGTGGACCCTGGGCGGAGCTGCGGCACCGTTCAGGAAGCAGGGGTATCGGGAAGCCAGGCCTGATGTCTGAACTGCAGCAGTAATGACGGTGGACACAGCCACAGCTGCTGCTGCCAGAGGGCAGGAAGAGAACTCCAGCCACTGAGCTACTATTGGGCAGCCCCTGTGCCATGCCTATCCTTAGCCAAGGCTCATTACTCTGAAGCTCGACAGAGCCAGGCCTAGCAGTACAAAGCATTAGCTGCGACCTGTCATTTCATACAGCCTTTATTCCAAGAAGGCTTCCACAGAATGGAAAGAAAGAAGTTTAAAAGAAGAAGAACCCTGGGAAAGCTGGTCTCTAGGCCCTGGGTAGCTGGGAGCCTGGACCCGAGGAGCTAAGAGGATCCAGAGCCCTCAGGTTTATCACCCTCACTATGTACTACCATGATCCTTGAGCCAAAACCACTGGGCAGATGTGATTCATAAATCAAAAACTGGGCCAGGGAGATAGCTCAGTAGTCTAAGCATCTGCCTGCCAAGCTCAAGGACCTGGGTTTGATCCCCAGTACTGCATGCCGCACCAGCCCTGTGCTGTGCTAGCCACTGAAACCAAGCCTAGTGGCACACACCTATAATCCCAGCACTGGGGAGGCTGCGACAGGAGAATTACTACAAGTCTGAGCTGCGTAGTGAGACCCTGTACCAAATACATAAATTAAAAAAGAAAAATCTAATTTTCATATTTTAGAAAGGTGTTAGGATGATGAAGGCATTGACTGCATAAGACCCCTAATACTTTTGGGGAAAGTCACACCCCGATGGGCTTAAATTGCGGCAGCAAAATGCATAAATATTTACGTGAAGCATGATGCAGTGTACCAAAAGCAAGTGCATCACCCAGAGAGTTCACACCATGCTGAGGAAAAATATGCAGGGCTCAGAGATCCTGAGATTTTGAAATGAGGAGTGAAGAGTCACGTAGAGGACAGGACTGAGATGCTGACCAGGCCAGAGCCTAATCTGAAGGCACACATACCGTTCCCTGGAATTGGCTGCATGCACCGACTGACCATCGGCTTTGTCCCAGTCCCCATGCCACACACTAAGGTAACAATGATTTCGCTTCCCAGGGCTGCAGTAACAAAACAGCATCAGTAAAGTGAATTAAAATGAGAAATTTGTCATCTCACAGTTCTGGAAGCTAAATGAAGCCCAGAACCAAGCTCCCTCAAAAACCCAAAAGGCAGAGCCCCATGCTGCATCCTGTAGCGCCCAGCATCCCTGGCGTCGCCTGCTTGCAGCCACCCTGCTGTCACATGGCATCCTCCTCACCCGGCCCCTCGCATGCATGTGCACCAGGCGTGTTGACACGAGAACACTCTCCACCTGTGCTGACCATGAGGCCACGCACTGAGGTCCGGCACAGGACTCTGACAGCTCTTCAGGGACACAGATCCACCCATGATGCCCTGCAACCCCTACTGGATGTGGCGTGCACCCTCAGCAGGCCAACAGTAGAAGTGAGCTAGGCAGATTATATGCACGTTGAGAATGTCTGAGAGGGAATGCCAAGGGGGCTGCACGGTGGGGAAGCTTTACCTGAGTAGTGGTTTCCCCTGAAGAAGTTAACATTTTAAATGGAGATGAAAATGGGAGCCAGCGCCGACCAGTCAGGTGGAGTGCTCCTAGCATCCTCACTGCCCTGACCAGAGCTCCCAACGTGCTCCGCACTGGAGTGGGCAGAAGCCAGACCCAGGAGCGCAGGGGAGGCTAGAAGGGCTCCGACCCAGAAAGCTGCCCTCATTGTGCCCCAGCCGGCTCCCCGGACCTCGGCCCACCAGCAGCCTAGCATACACACGGCCCCTGAGTGGAGCCTCTGTGCAGCACAGAAGCCACCAGCAGTCTCTGCTTTCCTTTTCTGGACCTCCCTCAGTGACAGATTTCTGACCCAGAATCTGCAAAGTGCTTGACCATGCAGATGGCTCGCGCGGGAAGCATACCAAGCACGCAGGATGCTGTTGGGCTAGGCAGAGGTCTGTTCCAGGAGTTTTCTGAGCGTTGCTCAAGTGGCCTCCGGGCTGCCAGTATTGCCCTCCATGGAGGCTCTCAGGGCTGGATTTGCACCAGCAGGTGAGGCAGGTGTGCAGGCGACAGAGGGAAAGCTGCGTCCCGCAGGGCTTCATGCTGAAGTGGCACTGGCCCGGCAGGCGGCACGGTTAGAGCATCCACAGAATACTGGGGACCTTGGGGTGGTCCTGGGCTTTGTTTTATACCCGCAACATTTTAGTATTTGGCTTAAAAGTGGGAGAAAAGGAAAACCTCTTGTGTAGCACAACAGAGAAAAGTACACATCTCCAACAAAGAGAATTCGCTGGTTTTCTGAGAAACCCACCCAGGCGCACTATGAGTTCTCGGTCACGCCCCGGAAGCCCGCCCACTGCCCCCCCTCTTCCAGGTCCTGCCCACCACAGCTGACCAACGTCCTGACCTCTATCAGCAGAATTCGTTTTGGGTTTTGAGCTTGCATAAATGAAATGAAGCAGCATGGATTTCTTTCCGTAGCTTTATTCAATCAGTCTCGGGTTAGGTCCACCCATGCTATTGCTTATTGCTATAGTTTATTTTGATTATTTCATGTAGTGTTATATTAATACACTATAAGTTTGTGTTTACTCCACTGTTGAGGGGCCATTCGCTTAGTCTGGGTTATGAGGAATAGTGCTGCTATGGATTTTCTCTCTTTCAAGTCAGTGTGTTTGCGACACGGACTGCGTTTGTCGTGGGGAGTCGGTGCGCACGCACACATCTCACGCCTGCCACGTCCCGCGCTCCCCTCCTCCCACAGTCGCCCACCTCAGATCCCTTTCTCATCTCCATAAGATCTGCTCTCTGTTTCCTGTCTCTATTTTTTATTTGGTTCTTTAAGTCATGTACTTTGAGGTCCTCATACATCCATCACGTCTGCGCTCACAGTTGATGGCAGTAGGTGCCTCGGCAGCAGCCCGGGCAGGCAGCTCTGGCTTGAGGTCTTTCTGAGACTGCGGTCACCCCAAGACTGGCCTTGGTCTGGGGACCGTGCCCTGAAGGTGGCTCACACACGTGAGGGGCAGATGGGCGCCCACCTGGTGGAGGCCGCTGCTCTCCAGAGCAGACTTCCTGGAGTTTGTCTGACTGGCCCTTGGGCTGGGCTGCGAGTGAGGAGTGAGCGGAAACTGTGGCCTTCACGATCTAGAAAGTCACGCAGCGTCACTTCTGCTTCATCCTCTGCATCAAAAAGGAGCATCTAGGCCCAGGCCAAGACAGCGAAGGTACAGGGTGCAGAAGGGGCGGTCGGTGGGGAGGTAGCTCAGCAGCACAGCGCTGCCTGGCAGCACAGGGTCCCGAGTGATACCCAGGACCAAAGACAGAAAAGGGGACCAGCAGCGCGGGGTGCGGCGAGGGGTGTGTGCGCCTCTCTTAACGCCGCATTAGCATCACAAGCTGTTTTTGAAGTTGCAACCAAGAATGTATTTTTTCATGTTTCTACTTATACTTTTTTATTTAACATTATTCAGTTCTTTGAGTAAGCAGGGATGTACAACACATGAAAGAAAGTATAACACTTGCTCTCAAGCTTTTCATGTAGCACCTTTAGAAGCGGGCAATACATTAGTTTACAAACATTAAGCATACTTAAAATTTTCTGATCAATTTTCTGATTTCTATTTTACAACAGAAAAAAATAAATAAATAAAAGGGAAGCTATGCCTACCAAGTAAAAATAAAGTTCTAAATAAAATAAAAGCCATCACAGCATTTTAAAGCTTAAAATTACTCAGGTAAGAGATCTGAAAATGAGAGAAGTGTATTGAAAGCCACCGGCCTTCTATGACACACAGACTCCCTTTTCGTATCTATTTAAAATGTTGCGGATGCCCGCACAGAGTGCAAGAGCGTTTCCTGGAAGTGGCACGGTACAGAAAAAGGACAAAGCCATGAAGTCACACACACCTGTTTGTTTCATTTTGTAGCTTTTGTGGCACTGGAGGTGGCATCTCAGTCCCAGTGGGCAGCACTCTACTTCTGGGCTCCATAGGCACTGAAATCGAGGGTCCAGCAAGGCAGCCACATAGGCACATCCCTTCCTTCAACCATAAAATCAGCGGAACCTGCATGTCGAGAAGTAATGGAGTGGGTGGCGTGTTTAGTGCGTGCCACAAAGGCAGGTTCCTCCCCCTTCCTCAGGAAGGTGCTGGCTGTCTACCATGCCTGGAAAGCACCGTGACAGACACTGTGCCTGACTGACTCAGATGTGGACGTAGGCCCTACCTCAGGAGATCTGCACTGTAGCAGGCCCTGGACATACAGAGCAGCTGCACCACATTTGAGAAAACTGCCAATTTCTGGAACAGGGATGAACTCCATCTTTTAAATACAGATCAAATTTGAGTATGAAAAATTGGAAGAAATTTTGAGGGGAAAGGAAAGAACAAAATGTGTTCCAAGTCGGGGTATTGTTTGCATGAAGACAAAGTTGAAGCCATGAAGCACTCACATAATGTAGCTGAAAAGGTGGTGTGAGAGACAGGTGGCCAGGTAGCACATACCAGAGTCGAAGGCACAGAGATGTGCTCTGGTTTTCAATCTAATGACAACCATTAAGCCTGAAGATTTTTAATCCATTTTCTTTTTTTCCATAATTTTATTGAAAAACAAATAGCAATGAGACAGTTTCAAATCAAATTAGTAGGATGGTTTCAATAATTAATACATTGTGTATTGTTTTCTTAGTGGTTAATTGTTGTACAAGGTGCAGACATGATATTATATTTACAAATACTATTAGAACAGATCCCACTATTCATTGAATCAAAAGAATGTAGCTGTATATCTATCTTAACTATTTTGAATCTAAGATACAAAATGGTCATTTAATTGTATCCCTTTCTTTTGTTTAGTTTTGTCATTTAAATATTATAGATGTGTGAATTCAGCAAAATATTCCAAAATAGTCCAGTAGCCCATAATAGTATTGGGTTTCCCATGTGCCTGCTGTGTCAGAAGTTGTTGACTTGAGTCTTTTACAGCTCAGCATAATAATATGGCTTTATTTCTTATACTTCATTTTTATACATTTTTGCTGGATGGTTAAGACCAAAATAAAGCAAGACCTATGTAACAACTGTAGCTTTTGTATCTAATTAAGGTCAGTCAAATCCCATCAGGATTTGTCCCAAGACCCTGTACCACAGTTTGTAGATCCTTTGTCTGTGTCAGCCATGTGGATGCGTCACGGCCATTGCTTGACCAATTTGCTCTCTGTGGAAGTCTGAGAGAATGTTTTCTCCCATGTGACTCTCCATAGGCACACTCTACATCATCAATCACTTTCCTCTTTGACCCCATAATCTCTTTGACCAGAAAACTTTGGACATAACTAAGTTGCATGATGTTACAGTACAGGTTCTCATATGTCCTGAGTCTTAATTGACTTTGAAAGGTTAGGGCCAAAATGTTGGCTGTCCTTGCAGCCCTCCTTTTTCTCTAATTTTTGGTCTGCAAACTTAGGTTGTTAACCCTCCAAAAGAGAAGCTTATTGTTATTACCGTACAACGTAGGCTGTTGAGCTTAACCTCACCATCTGTCTGAATATCAAACTTCTTAGCCTTAACATGGAACAGGTATTTTTTCATCAAGTATTGATATGTTAAACTTTAAGTCTTTACAAAATATATCACAAAAAAATTGTAAAAGTTAAAATATATTTTAAAAATAAGAATAAACAATTATATATGTTTACCATAAGTTTAGATATCTAACAATATGCAGCATTGTCGCAGGACAGTCCTGCAATGCTCCTTTTCCTGTCTCCTGCCTTCATTCACCACCCCGCTCCTTTAAAAAAAAAAAAAAAAGAACATCTACCCAAGAGACAGCATGGCAGCAACCGACGTGCCATGACAAGCAGCACATATTCAGAAGACCAGAATGACAGGCACTCCAAGCATGAACCTACTATTACAAGTTGCCATCTTCCATGCAGTTGTTTAGTTCACAGGCATCAGGATATACAGTTAGGGTGAGAATCCTTCCAAATGAACTGCTAGATCTAAAATCTTCTGAAGATTCTCAGGATCATTGCCTTACTCATCTTGTACATATAACTGTATGGCTTTGCCTCTGTTGTGTTTCTTAGCTCTTCTTGCTCTCTCTTCATTGTCTAGTCTTCAAGATCTTACTTTCCTTTTAATTGTGTTATACCTTTCTATTTATAACTCTTCTTTTGAGTTCTTATGCTAGGGAGACTATACAATATTTACATATTGTGCCTGGTTTATTTCACTTATGAGTATACGTTGATATGAGTATATGGCATCCACTTAAATATAAATGCTTCAGGTTTATCATTCTATATAGCTGAGTAATACTCTGTTGTATAAAAATACCACATCTTTTTCATCCATTCCTCAGGTGACAGGCATCTTGGTTGTTTCCAAGATTTGGCTATCACAAATTGTGCTTCTATAAACATAGGTACACATACTTCACTATGATATGATGTTTTCAGTTCCTCCGGGAATATTCCCAGTAGGGGGATAGTTGGCTTGAATGGGATTTCCAGTCTTAGTTTTTTAAGGAGTCTCCACACTGATTTCCATAATGGTTGCACCGGTCTACATTCCCAACAACAGTGGAGAAGGGTTCCTTTTTCCCTGCAGCCTCTCCAACATTTGTTGATTTCTTTATGATAGCCATTCTTTCTTGGGTGAGATGATAATTTGCATTTCACAGATGGCTAGTGGAGCATTTTTTCATATATTTATTTGCTTCTTTAATTTCATCCTCTGAGAAATGTGTGTTCATCTCGTATGCTCATTTCTGAGTTGGATCTTTAAATTTTGGGACCCTAAAGTGTTTTAGTTCTGTAGAAATTCTAGAGAGAAGGCCTTTGTCTGAATACTTATTTGTCAAGATTTTTTTGAAATTTGTGGATTGTCTTTTAACTTTGTTGGTAATTTATTTTCATGTGCAAAAACTTCTCAATAAGAGGAGGTCCCAGTTGTTAATTCATTCAAGTGTTTCCCATGTGAATACATGTTTGTTCATGAACTCTTTGCCTACCCATATGTCTTCAAGAGTTCCTCCTACTTTCTCTTCCAGGAGATTGACTGTTTGTGTTTTAATGTTTAGATATTTAGTCCATTCTTATTTTAGCTTAGTGCATGGTGATAGAGCTGGGTGAAGTTTTAGTTTTCGGCATGTAGAAAGCCAGGTTTTCCAGCACCATTTGTTAAAGAGGTTATCTTTCTTCCAATAAGCACAATTGGCCCCTTTGTCAAAGATCAGATGGCTAAGTGTGCTCAAAGATGCCTCTGCGTCTTCTAATCTATTCCATTGATCCTCAGGTCTATTTTGTTGCCAATACCATGTTGCTTTTATCACAGTGGCTTTGTAGTATAATTTCAAGTCAGGAATTGTGATGCGTCCTGCCTTGTCTTTATTGGCCAGGATTGCCTTTGCCATTCTAGGTCATTTCTGGTTCCAAATAAATTTTAGGAACAATTTCTCTAGGTCTGGGAGGTATGTTGGTGGGAGTTTGATAAGGATTGTATTAAATCTGTACAGCAATTTTGGGAGTATGGCCATCTTCACGATGTTTGTTCTTTCTATGCAAGAGCATGGGATACTTTTCCATTTTCTGAAATCCTCTATAATCTCTTTTCTTAGGGTACTGTAATTTTCCATGAAAACATCTTTGACTTCCTTGGTTAAATGAATTCCAAGGTATTTCATTTTCCATGGTGCTATTGTAAAAGGTATTGTTTCTATTGTTTCCCTTTCAGTGTGCTTGTTATCTGTGTAGAGGAATGCTATTGACTTTTGAGTACTGAGTTTGTATCCTGCTATGCTACTAATTTCCATATCAGTTCTAGTAGTTTCTTGGTGGAATTTTTGGGGTCTTCCAAGTAAAGTATCATGTCATCTGCAAATAGTGATAATTTAACTTCTTCTTTACCTATTCTTATTCATTTTATTTCTTCCTCTTTTCTAATGGCTACTGCTAATGATTCCAAAACTATATTGAATAGGAGGGGTGATAGAGGACATCTGTGTCTTGATTAAGAGTAAAACATTCAGTTTTTCCCCATTTAGGATTATATTAGCTTTTGGGTTGTCATCGATGGCTTTTATCAAGATAAGGTAGAGTCCATCTATTCCAATTTTCTGTAGGACTTTGAACATGAATGAATGTTGGACTTTGTCAAAAGCCTTTTCTGCATCATTTGAGAGGATCATGTGGTTTTTAGTTTTCACTTTATAGATATAGTGTACTACATTTATAGATTTTCAAATATTGATCCATGCTTGCATCCCTGGGATGAATCCTACCTGGTCATGGTATATGATCTTTTTGATGATTTGCTGTATTCTATTTTCTAGGATTTTATTGAGGATTTTTGCATCTATATTCATGAGGGAGATTGGCCTGTAGTTCTCTTTTTTGGTTGTGTCTTTCCCTCATTTTGGAATCAGTATAATACTTGCCTCCAGAAATGATTTTGGAAGGACTGCTTCCTTTTCAATTTCATTGAAGTGTTTGAAGAGTATAGGGATTATATCTTCTGTAAATTTCTTGTAGAATTAAGCTGTGAATCCATCAGGACCTGGACTTTTCTTTGTCAGTAGGTTTTTTATTACATCTTGTATTTCATTGACTATTATTGGGCTATTGATTGTGGTTATATCTTGTTGGTTCAGTTTTGCTAATTTGTACCTTTCTAGGAGTTTTTCTAGGAATTTCATCTGTGTCTTCTATTCTGTGAGCGTAAAGATTCTCAAAGTAGCTATTGATAATCTTCTGAATTTCCACTGGGTCTATGGTGATTATATCCTTTTCATTCCTTATTGCCTGTATTTGAATTTTTTCTTTCCTCTTTTTGATGAGGTTAGCTAGTGGCTTTTCAATTTTATTTAATCTTTCAAAGAACCAGCTTCTTTATTCATTAATTATTTGAACTGTTTTCTTTGTCTCAATTGAGTTCATTTCTATTCTAATTTTTATGATTTCTTCTCTTTGTTGGGCTCTTTGCTTGGTTTGCTCTTCCTTTTCTAGTTGTTGGAGGTGCAGCATTAGGGTGTTTATTTGTTCTTGTTCTGTTTTCCTAATGTGTGAGTTCATACCTATGAACTTCTCTTGGAGAACTGCTTTCATCACATCCCATAAATTCCAATAAGTTGTCTTGAATTTTCATTGAATCGTAGATATTGTTGAATTTCTTGTTTAATTTTATCTGTGACCCATTGATTGCTGAGTAAGGTGTTGTTTAATTTCCATGTATTTAGGGTTTTTTTCTGATTTCTTTTTTCATTTAGTTCCAGTTTTATTGCAATGTGGTCAGATAATATGCATGGGATAATTTCTGTTTTCTTGTGTATACTTAAGCATGACCTATAGACCAGTATGTGGTCTATTTTAGAAAATGACCCATGTGCAGTTGAAAAAAATGTGTATTCAGCAGTGTTTGGGTGGAATGTTTTGTATATGTCCACTGAATCCGTTTGTTTCAAGCTCTAATTCAGTTCTGCTATTTCTCTGCTATTTCTGGTTGACCTATCTTTGGGGGATAAGGGAGTGTTAAGTATCCTGTTAAGATTGTGGTATTGGACATTAGATTTTTAATGTCCATTAAGGTTTGTTTTATATATTTTAATCCATTTTCTGAACTAGGTCTTAAAGCTGCGTACTCTCAGCTGACATAGAATCTACTGCCACAGTTTTTTGGCTAACTCCTGTGTGTAAAGATTTGTGCCTTAGTTTATAAATATAGCTTTCTGAAACTGATCACTAGAGAATGCCCCTGATTCAGGTGGCTGAGCTCTGTCCTCCTCATTTTGGAGGCCATGGCAATGGCAGGTGCCTCAGGGTGGCTTTACAGGCCCTCAGCTCTGTGTAAACATGCTTTTCATGACTTTGCCCCTTGGAAGCAGCCAATTCACACATGCAGCTCATCTGTGATTCAACTTCTATGTCTGGGTCTTGAGCTGCTCACCCCAGTCACTTCCCTTCGGGGAGACCAATCTGTTCAGCAGCCCCCACTGCTGTCCTGTTACCAGTCCCAGGCCACAGTGATATTTATGCATAAGACAGAGACATTCCGATATCACGAGGGAAGTTAGAGCCAGTGACCTTTCACTTTGAAGCCAAAGAATAACAAGCATAAGCTTTTCAGTCTCACTAAGAACGGAGGCCACAGAAACTGGCAAAACAACTTCTGCTCCAAACCCACTTCTCAGTGTGTCATGTACAAACTGTGTATGTCCATGACTTATGCCTTGTCTAGCATTCCACCCTTGTTTCAATGTGGCATCAGGGTCAATCAAAGCAGATAAGATGATGACTGTCACTGATGATTTTTACAGGGCAGCATGGGGTGCTCCATACTTTCCTAAGTGCATTTTGCAGTATGAAGAGGTAAGAGGTGCTAGTCTTAGGGCAGATCTCTCTAGCCAGTCCCAGGGCACAACTTGTGGCATTCCAGGTGACACTTGAGTGCACAGCACGTGCTCTCTGCCCCGGAGCTGACGGTCCCTTCCTTGTTGCTCACAGGTGGGAAGCCGGCCGCTGGAGTCCGTGCAGCTTCACCTGTGGGGTTGGGCTGCAGACCAGGGACGTGTTCTGCTCCCACCTGCTCTCCAGAGAGACAAATGAGATGGTGATCCTGGAGGATGAGCTGTGCCGTGGCCCCAAGCCCAGCACGGTGCAGGTGTGCAACCGCTCCGACTGCCCGCCAGCCTGGTACCCCACCCAGTGGCAGCCGGTAAGTGAGGAGGGTCCTGCGGTTGGAGTTTTGTTTACAAGAGTGACTAAAGAATGAAGATGCTTCTTAGCCTGTAGATTTTCCCCCATTAAAGGAATGTTCAGGGATTTCTCACACCCCGTGTTAGTACTCCCCTGAGCTTATTCAAATCTAGAACTTTGAATTACAAAAAGCCTATTCTCTTGGTGTTTGTGTTTGTTTGGTTGGTTGGTTGGTTGGTTTTTGAGGTCCAGGATCCCAGGGTTGAACCCAGACCTTCACACCTCAACTGCACCCCAGGCCTTTTTATGTGAGAGTCTAGCTGAGTGACTAAGTTGCCCAAGTCAAGCTCAAACTCGTGACCCTCCTGCCTCAGCTTCTCAGGGTGCTGGGATTACAGGTGCGCACCACAAAACCCAGCCCCTGTTCTTTTTCCTGCACCACACTCCAGTGATCTCCAAAATCAACTCAGATACCTGTTAACCGGAGCAAAGTTGTTCTAAAGCTTTCACCATGGCATGGAAAATTGTGTGGGATGTGGTAAGTTTTTTCATAAAACTAAATTTGTTCTGATTTTATGTACCTTATAGTTTTTGCTATTTAAAATTCTAGAAATGAGGTAATGATTTTCTAGCCATTATTACTTAAATAAGTTAGAAATCCTGAGTAAATTTCAAATATTTTCTGTGTTTTGTTTTCCTAGTTATATGAGTTCTAAAGATCTAGAAACCACTGTGTGAAAGCAGAGGTTGGCAAACTGCCACCCACAAACCAAATCTAGCTTCCAGCCTTTCTTACAAATAAAGTTTTATTGGAATATAGCCGCATGCATTCTTTTACCTGTAGTCTGCGGCTGCTTTTACACTACAAGGGCAGAATTTTATGGCTGTGACAGAGACCATATTATCTGCCCCTCAAAAATAAAAAGGACATTTGCTAAACTCACACCAAAGCATACATTATAATAATAAAAACACAGCTACTCAACTGTTGCATCCTACCTTAAATTAATGTATACTTATAAACTTCACAACTGCTTTTTGAAAACAAAGGTTTTAGATTGGGGGAATTTTGTAGTCTGCTCCTCATGAGCACATCAGAATTGCCTTAAGATGACAACAGAATTCAAAACCAGACTGAAAGGTGGAGGGCATGTGTGTCCCTGGTTGGCTGAGACTGAGTTTTGCTCTCGAAAGTGTCGCAGTGGGAGAGTAAGTTTTGTGTTCTCTTGTCTCAGAAGGCAAGAGGCCAGCGCCTCACACGCCTTTGCCCTGGTGCTGAGGGCAAGCCACCACCCCGCAGCCCAGAGCCCTCCATGCCTTTTCCCTCCTTCTGGATCCTCCTCCCGGTGCTTCCTGGAGCTGCAGCCTAGTAAAGCACCCAAAGGTTCCAGTGGTAGCAAGGAAGCAAAGCATGGATGTGCACTCAGCTCTCTGTCTTGATCCCACATCTGCGACTCAACTGACCGCACCTTAGGTACTGGTTAGCTCCCTCCATAGTACTTGTGTCTGTGCAGGTAGACTTTCGTCCTTTGTTCTCTACAGAATATGGTATAATGACTATTTGCATGACATTTATATTGTGTTATATAAGTCCTAAGTAATCCAGAGATGACTTAAAGTACACAGAGTAAGATATACCCAAGCACCATATCATTGCTAATTTATAGGAGAGTTCAGCATCTACAGATTTGGGTCTTGGAACCGAATCTGAGGAAGATCTTGAACCCGGTCCCTGGAAGATCCTGAGAAATGGCCTTGTAAAGAAGCATACAATAGCTAGAAGCAGACATTGACTATGTTTCCTTTTAGAGCTGAAATACAGGGCACTAAATTCATCAATTCCAAAACACCACGTGGCAGTCTGTGGAAGCCAGGAAATTGTGGTACATTCTGATCATGAACCTCCAAGCCACTGCTTTTTTGCAGACTGAGCTGAAGTTAACTCTCATGGCAATCTCATGAAAACCGCTTTTTATTATCCGCCCTGTAGGTTTGAGGAAAGCGAGGTTTACACAACTAGCAAATTTAAAAGTGGCCACCAGCCAGGTCTGTGTGGCCTCTGCACCACTCGGAGGTGGCTGAGGGCCTGGGGAGCATACGAAATGCTTGCGTTTTATTGTTGACACCTCTACAGCTGGTGTAGTCCTGGCCAGGATCATGCCACCTGGACCAAAAGCCCTGAAATTCTGGCTTTATATCTTCCCCACATGTTTGTCTATGGCGGGGCCATAATGTTGTCCCAGCAGCAGACTTCTGTGAGATGCCACCCTCTTTCCAGTTGCCACATGTGCCCCTGAATGCGGTCACGGCTCTGTGGTGCCTTCCGGACTTGCAGCACCTGTGCACACAGCAGCTGCCACTGCCCAGCCCCGTGCCCATGCCCTCTGAAGCAGCAGAGTCAGGAAGGGTTTCCTGGTTTCCCATTTCCAGTCTATCTTGGGCCTGGAAAGACATGGATTTATTTTGAAAGTGTTCTCCCCCAGTTCTGAAAAAAAAAAGTGTTCTCTATGTCTTCCCCCCACACAAACCCTTGGGAATGCTAACTTTACTCTATACTGTAGCATGACCAAACTTTAATAGGACCTTCAGAAACATCTTTTACTTCTGATGCATTATTATGAAAAGTATTCGAACATAATGAAAGACAAGAACACAAAGTAGAAGCGATTGGTGCAAGCACAGCAATCCTTGGCCGATCACAGGAATCTCTCTAAACCAGAAGAAAATGCAACTGTTCTTCACTGTTTCCTAGAATCCTACTCCTTTCCTTAAGCCTTCTTAGGCAAAAGTGGCAGTTACTAAGCACTCGTGGAAAGGGAAGAAGCCTGATGTCTTGAACTCTCTCCTGAAAAGAGAAGGACAGCTGGGTCAGATGAGAATTTTATTGTTTAGTCTTTGACACAGTCTCTGCCTGCTGCCACCGGTCAGTGGCTGACCTGGTTGGCATCTCCACCGGTGATCAGCATGCTCCCGGCCCCCATCGCCTCACCTTGGCTGCTGGCTACCAGCGAATGATCTCACACTGGTGAGGAGTCATCCTGCCCGGGGTTTACGGTCCTGTAGCAGTGGCATTCTGGATGCAACATCCTCCGAGGCGATGCTCCAGGGACACCCCAGAGCCTCAGTCAGGCCTGGTCACCCTCCACCTGTGGCTGCAGCCAGCAGAGAGCTACCTGTTCTGCCCGGGCCTGGACTTCCCCACACTCACACAGAGAGTGCTCACCAGGGCCTGCTCCCAGCACAGCTGCAGGCCTTCCCAGGACAGGCACTTTCTAAGGAAAGCCAGTAAGATGGAGCCCAAGGCTGGGCAAAGCCCACAGTGCCCAGAGCAGGCACACAGATTGCAGGGGCAGTGCAGGCAGGGCACTGTGTGCTGGCAGCCATCATGAGCCCTGTGTGCCTGCAGCCACGGCTCTAAACTCTGACAGTTGTAACAGGTTGATGCCTCTCCAGCAGGGCTCTGGGCACCTGACAGGTTTCACCCCCTCAGCCCGTGCCCACGGAGAATAGTGGTTACTAATACAATCCCTGCGGTCCAGATAACACCCCTGGGCTTCCCACAGGAAGCACCTTGTCAGGTCTGGGCTGAGCTCTGGGCTGGGCTTCCCAGGTCACATGGAAGGACCATGGGCTCAAAGCCTGCATGCTCAGCTCTGCACAATGCAGCCCTCCCACAAGGCCTCACTGCTCTGTAGAACTGTGAAGAGGGCCGGAGCTGGGGCTCAGGGGTACAGCGTCTGCCTGGCAAGTATGATGCCCTGAGTTCGATTCCTGGAACCAAAGAAAAAAAAAAATAGTTTTTAAACAGACCCTCCAAATAAAGACTTCTTCAAATTGTGAAAAAGTCTGAAATGTAATAGCCCAAATACTCTACAAGTACAGAAAACCCACCTTACTGCCATGTTCAAGGGAGCTGACTGGCCTTTCCTTTCTCCATGGCTACTGTCAGTAATCGCCATAATTTAGTAGCATAGAACAAAGACATTCACTTTGTCACAGCTTTGGTGGTCAGAAGTTGACAATCAATTTGGGCTAAATCACAGCCACCAGCCCTGTTATTTTTTCCCAGAAACTCTGGGAAGAATCTATTACTGTACTTTTTCCGGCTTCCTGTTGCTTGTGGGCTTCTTCCCACCTCAGCCACAGAGTGCGCCCTCCCATGCCCACTCTGACCCCATGCCCCCTAGAGAGGAGCCTCGCCCAGCCAGGCACAGTGACACACTCCACAAGCTGACCCCAGCAGCACAAGCAGCTGAGGTAGCAGTGTCACCACTTTCAGCCCATTCTAGGCAGTTGAGCAAGATGGTGTCTCAAAATAAGTGGGCTAAGGATGCATGTGTCTGTAAGGCTCTGAGTTCGATTCCCACCACAGGAAGAAATAAAGAGGATAAAAAGAACTACTGGGCTACATCAGGCCCACCACAGTAACCCAGGATGGTCTCCCCACCTCAAGACTTTAACTTCTTTGCACAAGCAAAGACCCTTTTGCTGTGTTAGGTAACATGCACTGCTTCCTGAAGGCAGGGTACCTTTGCTGTTGTGTTCATCCAGCTCCTATCTGTTCTACTAGGGACCTGGCTGAGCATTCAGTCCTTCACTCTTCTAGCCCTCCCTACCTCCCCCACTCCGCTGTCCTTGGCATCATGTGAGTTGGTATTTCCCTTATTTTTATTCTAAAAATTTAATTTTAAAAAGATTTCTTAAAAGGAAAAAGGCCAGGCCTGGTGGCACATGCCTATGATCCCAGCACTTGGGAGACCGAGGTGGGAAGGTCACCACAAATTTGAGGCCAGCCTGGGTTACATAGTGAATTTGAGCCCAGTGTGTACTATGTGGCAAGACACTGTAGAAAAAGAAAGGCAGGAGGGTAAGAAAGTAAGAAGGTCAAGAGGGAGGGAAGAAGGGAGGGGAGGGGGGGAGAAAAGAAAAGGTGAAGCTGCACAATAAATTAAAGTGAATTAGCCTTCTCTGGAGCAGAATTTACCTGCCCATGCTGCATGTGTTTCGTGTTGAGGATTATGTCCCTCGACGGCACATGCAGACTGCACACATCTGTGCACAGGCAGGAGTTGCTTCCACACCCCTAGATCTCTCCCCACCCCAGCTTAAAATTTTGACCAGATTGACATTTTCCCATAAACTTTTTTATCAGTGTCAGAATTCAAACTCATATGGTTTTGCCATTTAAATGGTTTGTGAGCATGGAATCACTTCTGGTAATATTAAGGAAAAAATGAGAATTTTAATGGTAACTGTAAACATTTGGGAAATAATTTTTTTCATTTTATGTATTTAAGCACACGTGCGCATACACAGAGAAATACCTTTGATCTAAATGAGAGGACGGGGAGCCGGGGAGATGGCTCAATAGAATAAGCGCTTCCCTGGCAAGTGCAAAGGCCTGAGTTCAATCCCTGGTTCCACCAAAATAAATGAATGAATGAATGAATGAATGAATGAATGAATGAATGAATGAATGAATGAATGAGAGGACTGAATTCTCTCAGAAAAATGCGATCCAATTTGTGTATTACCCGGACTGAAATATACCTCAACATAAGTAGAGGCCATATTTATTTAAAATTTTTGCATTCCGGGTAAGACAAGCCTATGAAGATGTTTAACTCACTGTAATAGTAATATTTCATAAGGAAATGGACACTTGTTTCTCTTTTTAAAGCCCTAAATCTAGAAAAAACGGATCCAAAGTTGAATCTCACGTGTGGGTTGTTTTCAAACCTATTTATTAACAGTAAGAGTGCTCTTTAGGGTAGTTCAGAGCCCCGGGGAGCCTGCGGAAACCTGAGAGGGCCCCCATGCCTGGCTTGTCCTCCACCTGATAAGAAATGAACAAGATGATTATAGCCCCTAAGCTAATCAGAGTACAACTCTGCCCTCGTCTCAGGACTTCTGTCCAGTCTTCGCCTCTCTAAGCCTGTTCAGCGGCGGGCGCTTCTTCAGGCCCCGATGCACGCCGCCCTGTCCCCCCCACGCCGCTGGCCTGTCCAGGGTCCCAGCGCAGCGTGGCGCGGCCCACCACCCTCGCAGCTGTGGCCCGCCAGCCCTCGCGCGCTTCATGGCATCCGGCTCTGGGTGCCGCCCCAGCCCGGAGCCCGAGCCCTCCACAGCCTGGTCCTCCCTCCGCGCTCCGCCAGGGCCGGCTCTGGGGTCCACTCGGCGCGCCCCATGCCGTGTTCCGCGCCTCCCTCCTAGCTCCGCAGTGGTCCTGGTCCCCGTCCTCAGGGTGAGCACCCAAGCTGCTGCACACAGCCTTTGCCTTGACCTCCAGCTGCTGCACACAGCCTTTGCCTTGACCTCCAGTGCCACCGTCTCCCATGCGGAGTCCCTGGCTTGGGGACAGTGGTTCCTTACCCAGGTCCCTTCTGAGCCTTCCAGCTGTCACTGTGTGCCGAGAGCCCCCAGAGAAGGGGGCTCACTTGCTACAGTGACCAGGAAGCCTTTACCACGTGCACCTCCCTTACCGCACAGAGCAGCGTTCCTTGGAGCCGCATGGCCTGCCGGCCGGGGTAACCCCACACACACATTGCACGGTGCTGGCCCTCCTTTAAAACCCCATCTGCGCCCTGCGGTGTTGAGAGTGTTCAAGGCCTGCCTCCATCTTCCCCAGCGGTCAGTTCCCAGCTGCTGTGCCTCCCGCGCGCTGTGCCGGGCCGAGTTAGGCAGTGGACACTGCCACCTTCCTGGCAACCTGGACGGTGCGCATAACTAGACTGTGCCCCTCATCCCATTCCCTGGGCAGCCCCTGCGCCACCTCCTTCGTAAAGCTGCCCCCACTGTCCGGTAAATAGTTGCACTCTGCTAAGAGAACAAATAGGTCAATGAAGCAAAGAGTGAAATGTTAGAAGCCGTAAGTGCAGGGTGTCATGCTAAACTTGAAAGTTGACCTTAGAAACAGAAAATGAACGTCGCTGTATTGGGGTCCATAGTATGGATTACACTCAAATATCAGAAAATTAAACTACCAAGATGCAACCCTTAGAAATATCTGTAGAGGCAGGATTTATTAACACATGGATCATAGGAAAATCTTTAAAAATATAGGTCACCTGCATCATTGTATTTCAGTACAATGATGAAACTTTTAAGTGCTTTTCTTATTATGTATTTTTTTCTTATAAAAATAATAGACCCATAACTTTCTATCATAAAACATGCATGGTAACTAATACATGTGCCATAAATATTATTTTTGTTATTACATTTATTTAAAAATAATACCCCATATCAAAGTTTTACTTCTTTATACTAGAATATTGTATTAAATAATAATTCAGAAAGGCAACATTTTTCAGTTAGTTTTATTAAATTTCTTTGGCTGCTACTCTTTTTCAAACATTTTTTCTTAGTAGCCTGCCTCGCTTTCACCAGGGAATTTCAGTATGTGAACCAAGTCACTATAGACATTGAATCCTTCCTTAACTGGAAGCTTTATCTTTGGCTACTTTGCAAATTTGATGGAAACATGTTTTCATCCCCGTAAACTCAGTGGGGAAACCGCTGGGTGAGGTTAGGGCAAGCACCCAGGAGCAGAGCCCCGACAGCTCACAGGGCTGGGGACTGTCTCATGTGCTGGACCAGCCCTGCTGACCCCTGAGCGGCAGCTTCGGGCTAGGCACCCAGCCTGGTGTGACCCAGATGGCTGGCCAGGCAGCCAGCAGGGCAGTTCACACCTCCAAAACATCTATTTCAACACACACCTACAAAGAGCATGTCTTTTCCCTACAGAGGCACTGGGCAGTAGAAAGATAATAATAAATAATCTTTCTCAAAAGATCTCAATCCTACTCATGACCCTAAGTGTCACTTATGGGTGACAAGACCTTACAGAAGAGATACAGTGCCTTTCCTGGCCAGGATGGGTTGGAGATGACTCACTCCGAGAGGGGCTGAGAGTGTAGCTATCGCAGAGGTCTGGGGATTTCCTGGGTGAGCACAGAGCTGCAGGACACTGCTTGGGGAGCAACGTGGCCAAAGCCCTGAACAGGGAGCAGCTGTGCATCCAGGGGAAGGGGGCGTGCTGGCACAGACTTCTCTGAGAATTGTCTGGAGTCTATCCCTTAAATCAGGTCCTGTTTATAAATTGACAACTCAATTGTGTTATTTTGCTATTTTCGGGGAGCGGTCACCCTAGAGAACCATTGTATTCCATTTCCACCCTTCCTTAACATAAGACAAGTTATTTTCGTCATCCACTTCCTGAAATTGAAAGAGAGAAAAAAATTGGTCTACAGTTTTCCTCATTGGCAAATTAACCAAGAAGCCAACTAAACATTTTGAATCTGAAAACTGTTATGATTCAGCTACTAGTTTATTTTTGGATTATTTATTCAAATTGAACAGAAGCCCGTGTACCTCATAAAATATTAGGAAAAGAAATTTTTGATTATAAAACATTGCAAAGATCTGTATTTCTACAAATCCAACATTAATAGTGAAGTGTCTAAAATCTCAGACACCAAGTAATAAAATTTGAGGACAGACCCTTATGCCAAAGGAGCTCAGCAGGCCCTACAGGGACTCTGAGTGTGAACTGTAATCAAATGGTTAAGGGAAAAGTGATTTTACCTTGTTTTAAAGTTCAGGGATGTTGGCTAGTGAGCCCGCTATTACTTCTCCCCTGGGGCAGTGATTTCCATACTCCAGCTGCAGCACTGCCAATGTCTGTGAATGACAGAGACACCCTGCGACTCCAGAACTCTAGAAACTGCCACTCACTGGCCAGCTCTCATTGTGACCTCTCCTTCATTGGAAACAAGCCATTAGTTTTAAAAGGAAGAAAGGAGAGAAGGTCTGGAAGAAAGAAAAGTGGAGATGGATTCATTCAACCCCAAAGTCTCTTTAAAAATGCACCAAGCAGGGCGTGGCGCTCACACCTGAAGTGGCAGCACCCTGGGAGGTGGAGCCAGAGGGCACAGGTCACACGCTAGCTGGAGTGTCCTCGCCTCCCTGTCTCAAAATTTAAAAAGGGCCTGGGGATGGTGCTCAGCACAGAGGCCCTGGGTTCCCCCACTGGAGGAAAAGAGAAGGGAGACTGAGATTTAGAAAGAGTACTGTCATCCTCGCAGAAGGTTTTCAAATGTAAATCTCAGACACTTAATATGGCTAATAAGAAAAGCACAGTCTTTCCCTGAATATAGTTAGTGGGGTAATGGGCGATAGTTTCTGAAAGAGACAAGAGTTATTTATAAGAGCTACAGTAACATGAGATGATTGTATAGAAACCAGTGGCTTCTAGAAACACTCAGGTGTGTGCAGATCTAAGAGAAAACAGCACAGGTGGAGAGAAGAGCAGACGCAGGCGCTGTGGGGAAGCAGGCTCCCTGCACTGAGGGATGGACAGGTGGACAGGCACTAACAGGTCCACCTGGAAGGCGCAGGCGGAGGGAGCTGTAGGCACTGGGCTTGTAGGCCATGCACAAGGATTCTCCTACTCTCTAGTGCCTTGGGCTAGGTAGGACCAGGGCTGCCTATGACTGATACTTAATACATTTACAGATATCCAACAAAGGAACAGTTCAGAGGTACATGGACTCTTTATTTTTTCTTTTTTTATTGAGAGACAAATATCAATGAGACAGTTTCAAAGCTGATTAGTAGGACATTTTCAATAATTAATACCTTTTACTGTTATCTTTTTAGTGGTTATCCATAGTACAAGAAGCAGACAGTGTATCCTGTCCAAACACTATTGTTACAAATCTCTCTTCTCGTTGAATCAAGTGAAAGTAGCTGTATATCTATCCTAACTATTCTGTATATACTAATACAAAATATACATAGACTCTTAAGTTCTGTCAGACATGGACAAGAACAGCAGGCTTCACAGGGCTAGCGTTTTTATTTTATTTCAATTGGAAGAGGGAAGCACTGGGGAATTTAAAGTTTGGGAACTTGGTGGTCTGATTTATGCTTGCTGAAGCAACCCTGCTAGGGCCAATCAAATGGCTGAGTGGATTAAAGCATCTGCAAGAATGCTCAGGGGCCAGGGGTTTGATCCCCCGGCCTGCCATGCCAGCTCCGCCACCCAGGGGGGTGCTAGACATGATTGAGATTGGGCGTGGTGCCATGCACCCATAATCCCAGCTCTTGGGAGGCTGTAAACAGGCGGATCACTATGAGTCCCCCATCTAGTAGTGAGATCCTCAACACCAAAAAAAAAAAAAAAAAGCTGTGTGGATGATCCAACAAGGGGGATTGAAGCCGCACGCAAAGCACCATCCACGCCCTTCTTGACACACTAGCTACCCTTCCACCCCAGGAAGCTGGCGACACAGCTCTAGTTGGCTGCCAGTGCCCCGGGGAGCTGACAGATAAGGACAGCTTAGGTCAGCTCCAATCCCCTCTGCCCTCTAGTTGTGCATGCCAGTGGGGTTTCCAGCAGCACCAGGAGAGGCCCGGAGCTCTCTTCAGACGATCAAATTGTCCTCAGCATCCAGAATTCCCTGCTGTAATCCATCAGGGTTTCGATAACAAAATAGGCTGAGTAGCTCAGGGACCTCAGCAATTTACTTCTCATAGTTCCACATCTTGGGCCCCACCGCGGTCAAGATGCTTGCGTGTTCACTGTCAGGGAAGGGCTCTCTTTCTGGCTCATAGCCGGCACCTTCCGGCTGGCCTCTCATGTGGTAAGAGCATAAGGCAACTCTCTGAGGCCTTTTTCATTGTAAAAGATTGATCTTTCCCATAAATGATCTGACAGGTTCCCCGAGGGCTGCCCTCAGCACAGCCACTTCCTAATGTCATCTTGGAAGTCAGGACGTCATTGATATCACATGAATTGGGGACAAGAGGGATGTTGCAGACAGGAAGCTGGGCAGCAGTCTAGGCAGGAGATGGTAGTGTTCTGGTTTATTTATTTTGGAGGAATGGTTCCTCTGAGAGGCAAATTGAGCATTTGCTCGTGAATTGAGTTCTAAGGAAGGGGGTGGGGATGGAAACTCCAGGCCACTGTTTTTATCCTAAAGGCAGTGGGTGAGGCTGGAGGGGCAGAGCCCAGAGCCCCATTTCAGATGCGTTTATGGTGAGAGCCGGCCTACATCTGTGTAGACATAACAGAGAAGTGAAAGTTTGAGATTAAACTTCTTTGTTACCATAAAGTTATTTCTTTCAGATAATTGTGGCTTCAAAAAATTATATTAAATTCATGGAAAATTTTTAATAGTTTATGGAATGGAAAATGTTGTAGAGAACATAGTCCCTGTTTGGCAAGTCCTGAGGAGTCTGTAATCCACACAGCTAGTTGTCTAGTTGTAAAAGAATTCTGAAGACAGAACAATAGAAAGCCATAGCTTACATGATTATAATATAATGGGTTGTTAGAAAGGAGAATTTAACAAAACTAAAAATAATTTGAACCTCAGAAGTCACACAAAAGGCTGTAAAAACTAATTTTAAAGGCTTTGTTATACAGTTAAAAGAAAGGGTCTTTCTAATTAAGTGCAATTCTGAGCCACTAATTTAAATGTCTCCTAAGTCCTAACTTTAAATCTGTGCTACAGATATTTGCCAAAGCCTTCCCCTGACACAGAGTGTGGTGCTAGGCAGTGTGGGTCCCAAATGAATTAAAGTGAAATCATTTTTGTTTGGCAGAACCAGGGTTTAAACTCAGGCCCTTCCACTTGTCAGGCAAGCACTTATTCTACTAAGCCACCTCTCTGGCCCTTAAAGTGAAGTTCTTTAATATTTTATTGCATTGAACCTGCAGAAGAGCTAAAATAAAAGTGAGTTTCTCTAATAATGACTCTAAGGAGTCACTCAAGTGAGCCACAGAGAAGCCAAAGGTCTGAGGCCAATAGATGCTTTTCCTTATTAAGAGCAGAAGACCCTAGCGAAGCCCTTAGCAGTGGCTGCTTGGATCTGACGCACCACACATGCCCTGCGGACCGCCACAGGTCCTCACTGCAGACGCCGCCTAGGAGCTGTGTTCGGAGTTAGCTCGGCCACTCAGAGAGCAAAGGCCTTACGGAGAACAAGTTTCTAGGGTCAGCAGTGTCACTATTTAAACACTGGTCCCCAACCTAGATTCTAGGCTGGCTGGCAGTGACGATCCTAAGGGTGAGAGCAAAGATCTGCGCGGCAGCACACGCCCTCGCCGGCCAGACACAGCTGTCAGTGGCCACGACCCTGGCGCGCATTTACCGGCCAGAGGGCTCCTGCTGGTTCTCTAAGCAGAGAAGACCTGCCACTGCCACCAGAGAGAGCCTGCGCTCAGGTGCTCCAGCTACTCCCAGGAGCTAGTGGGCAGCAGGAGTTTGGTGGGTGTTGCACTAAAAGGACGTCAACCAGTTCCAGCCTAAGTGGCCTTGTGTGAGGGAGTAGCTTCATGTCTCTGCACCTCAGCTCCATATCTGTAACATGGGAATAAGATCTACTTCACAGGATGGCTTTCCCATGTAAGCTTCAAATGGTAGCTATCTGTATAAGAAAATGCACCTTTTCCCCTGTTAGATTCAGTAATTTTAATTTTTGATTTTTTGACTGGCTAAGCCCAGGGATGCTGGGGATCGAACTGCAGTCCTCTGCACCTCCCAAGCAGGCACTCTAGACCGCTGAGCTATCACGCTAGCCCAAACTCTTAAAGTTATAAATGCATAAAGAGGTTATTCACCATATCTAGACCACCTGAAAGTCTCTAGGATAAAAGGTGATGAACTGAAGCCGCTAGCTTTCCACCACCATCCTCCAATGCTGCTGTGACCTCCAGCCCTTGCAAAGGTGAGCAAGGAGGGCATAGCTGCCACTGGTCATGCAGGGGCTCTCAGAGCCTGGATTTTTCCTTTCCATGTTTATTTTAATATCACCGGGGATAGAAGGGCACTAATTTGGAAAGATGGTTCTCAGCCTTAGCTGCACAAGCGAGTTATTTGGGGGAAAGTTGCCTAGAAAGTCATTTAAAGAAAACTTGTGCCTGGAGCCTACCTTCCAGAAATGCATTCAAAAAGCCTGAGCGTCAGCACTTTATTTAGTACAGGATCTACAGGGTCTCACTACACAGTTCAGACTCGTTGTGCTCCTCCTGTTTTCAGCCTCTCAAGTGCTGGGATTACAGGTGTGTCACATCACGCCCAGTCCCACTTGTTCTCTCAGCGTGCCCCGGGGCCAGGGCCAGCACGGCATGTGGTGCCAGCATAGAGCCTGGTCGCTGCGCCTGCCTAAGCAGGCGCTGTACTGCGCTGAGCTATCTGGCCGGCCCTCACATCAGTACTTTTTAAATGCTGCAAAGTGAATACAGCCTATCAGTGGATGAATGAGTAAAGAAAATGTATTCACACCAGTTAAGTGCTACTCTGCCATAAGGAGGGATAGATGAGTCATTTTTAGGGAACCGGATGCTCCTTGTGGTCATCATCTTAAGCGACATAAATCAGACGCACAAGCTGAAATAACGCACCCTTTCTCTCGCGTGAGAAGGCCAAAGTGTAAATGAGCGAAACGGAGGACAGATACGGGAAGTAGCAAGACAGGGTGCAGGTGGGAGGGGCTGGGAAGGGAGGAAAAAATGGGAAAAAAGGGGAGGGAGGATTAGAGGGAGAGAAAAAATGGAAAGTAATTAAGATAGATATGTCACGTCCAAATGCAAATTCTCCATGATGAAATCGATTAATGCGTATGATGAATGTATACTAATAAAGTTTAAAAATAAGGAATAAAAGTAAAAGCTTAGGATCAATCCAGGGTTGAGGCTGCTGAATAAGAATAAAATCTAAGACACAGGGGTGTTGTAATGGTTCCCTTTTCATTTCTGAGACAAAAATACCTGATACCCAAGTTAAAGGAGAACAGGTTTATTTTGACCAGAGTCTGTAGAGGTTTTGGTCCATAGGCAGCTGGCTCCATGGCAGAGGGGCATCGCAGAGGCTGAGCAGCCCTGGCGGGGCGGGCAGGAACAGCAGGCCCAGGAGGAGGAGGAGGAGCTCTGCGCACTGTCTCAGGCCACGCCCACAGCGACCCACCTCTTCCCAGCAAACCGCACCTCCCAACATGAAGCCCAGCCATAAGTCCATCAGAGGTCTCTAATCTAGTGCCTCACACGGTGACACACTCGCCCCAAAGCCCCACTCATGCATGCATGACAGTACCAGAGGACACCGTTTTCACCCCCATATCCTGGACTGTGGGCAAACTCCCCTTGCGATTCTGAGCCCAAATGACAAGCACCCCTGGCTGGTTCTGAGAGGAGTGCTGCTGTAGCCTGGCTCCTACAAAGCCTGGCTCAGGCTTCTAAACCCAGGCCCAAGGAAGGCAAGGGTGGAGAAGCAGAGCCCTCTCTAAGGGGGTGTGCTGAGCTGGCTCAGCAGGGTGTAGTCATACGCTGATGCAGCAGGGTGTAGTCATACGGGGCTGCATCAGCTGAGCGCTAGGAACTCGCGGTGGCCGTGCCTTCGGTGGGATGCAGGAGCGTTTCTCGCACATAACAGTCCAGGCAGTGTGGTGGTTTCACAATCGGGAAACCAAACAGCTTCTAGCCTTTTGCCTTCCATAGTCCGTGAAGGAGGCTGCAGTTTTCAGTGTGTACTTTCAGCCAGGGAAGAGAGGCCCCACCCCTGTTGCCGCACCCAACCCTTCTGTCTGTATCCTGCTAGCAAGTGTTCAGTCTAGTGGCCCTTACTACCTCCAAGGGAAGTTTTCATCGACATTCTGTGCTAAAAAGCCCTGTGCCCTGCTAAAATCCGGGGGTTCTTTCTGCCTGTGGAGATGAACACTTGGAAAGGCCCAGCAGCCATGTCTCAGAGGGCATTGCTTCCTCCCGTGTCTCTGGATTAAAACTACACGTGAACCGAGCTTTGATCGAGACCCCTCTGGAAGCAGGGGACACGAGGCAGCTAGTTCTCTCGTGCCCTACATCCCAGCAGCTCTGGCTCTTGTTTTCCCCCCATCTCACCAACCTAGCAAGGAGAGTATTCTGAAGGAGTTTGTCAGAAAAGCAGGCCCTACTCTTATGCTGCCCAGCGTGAGAGAGTGAGCTTGAACACTTGGAGAGAAAGGACTGCTCCCTCTGCAGAGCCGCGTCTGCGGACTGATGCTGCCAGCAGCACCTCACTGCTGCCCACTCAGGAAGCAGCGGAGATCATTTCCACTGGGTCATAAATATGTTGAGCACTCTGTTATACTAACCTTTTAAACCAATTGTCTTGAGTGACTACAAATCATAGTGCAGGGGCAATTTTCTGAGAGTCCAATGCCCTGGAAATTCCTGAATGCTCAAGTTGAATACCTGGGATTAAGACTTAGGGTATACAGATTTCTCTGGGAAATTTATTTCAAAAGAGGAAGCAATCCTTTGGCCTGCTTTCTGGTTTGTCTTTCTTTTTTTTTTTTTTTGTATTCTCAGCGACACTAAGGTGAAAATCAGAGGTCAGACCCCCTTCTGTGCCGAGTCACTTTCTCTCCCCCCGCCCCCAGTGCTCCAGGACCTGCGGAGGAGGTGTTCAGAAGCGTGAGGTTCTCTGCAGGCAGCGCATGGCTGATGGCAGCTTCCTGGGGCTCCCTGACTCCCTCTGCTCTGCCTCCCAGCCAGCCTCCCAGCAGGAGTGCAGGAAAGAAGACTGCCCCAGCGAGTGGCTCCTCTCAGACTGGAACGAGGTGTGTATGGTCCTAAGAAAGATAGCCTCAAGGGCGTGACTAGGAAGTAAAAGTTCCACACATGTACATAGAAAAAACAAGAGAACAGAACAATTCCGACATGGAGCAGGATTTGTGTGCCATTTACACCTAGTATGTAAGGAGCTTTCCTCCGGGCTTGGGGACCTGTGTTAGCAGCCAGTCCATGCCCAGCAGTTGGCACCTGGGATTGTACACGGGCTCCTCCCGGACACAACCCCAGACATGGGACTCTTCTCCCTCCATCTATCGCTGCCCCCTTCTCCTGGCCTCCCAGCACCTCCTACTCCCAGATGTTTCCAGTCTTTGCTCAGTAAAGGCAAAGCCTCTAATTCTCCTCTTCCGAGTTACTGGACAATAAAGGACATGACTTATTAGTGAAGGAAGGCTAAGGAAATCCTGCCTCTTATGTTAGCTTCCTGCCTCTAGGACTCCAGCAGCTTCCCTGCAGGGGGACTGCAGGGCCTTGTGGCCTGCCTCGGGAGACGCAATAGCCACTGCACTTTCTCTTCCTGCCTTCACCTGATGAGCAAGGGACAGACCTCCAGCTCTGCATAGCTTCTGTTCTGATACTAGCCCCAGCGAATCCACTTACAGCAGGCTTTGGTTCATGTATTTTTAGCCACAATGACTTTTCAGATGCTGTCAGTTCCCTGAGCTCTGTTGTCCTATGCATCTGCCCACAGATATTTACCTCTCTAGCAACTTGAGCCAAGTGCCGGTCACTAGGCCTGAGGTAAAAACTCTGTATTAAAGCCAAAATCAGGGGTTCCCCTTTATTGTGTGCAAGCATTCAAGTCAGCCTTCCTGAGCCGTGGCCTCTTCCATGTCACACACATCTCCTAGTACAGGATGCTGCTCCTCAAAATACATCACAGAGACGCTGCGGTTATCAAGACACCAGCTTTATCCACACAATTTCTTCTTAAAGCTACTTCACTGAAAGCATCCTTGCCCTGCATATCATCAATCTGTAGAGGCCATCCAGTGGGCCTGCTGTGGGCGTTACAGTTGGGAAGGAACCTATGCTACCACTGCGGTTATGATTGGGCAGGAGAATTACCTCGATGGTGCCTTACTCGAGCTACTGCACAACACAAGGGAGAATGACTATATTTTTATATTTTAGAAACAATTTGATTTCACTGGGACAAAGGCTGGGAAAGAGGAGAGACTAAACATGTGTGCATTCCAGTGTCTGTGTGCATGTGTGTGGGGGATGTTTTCCATGGTAATCTTACTTGGAACGTGACATAATACATGAAAAAAATCATAATAAAAAGAGCAGTTAAGGAAAGACTAAGGATGTGCTTGCCAAGTGGCTGGGTCGTCAGCTTCCTGGTGAAGTGCTGTAAGCAGCGTTGCTGTCCTAAGCCATCAGATGATGCCCTCCAGATGACAGGCCTGAGAAAGGGACAATTGCATGCTTATCTTCCAGGGCATTGTGGACTTTGGAAGATAGGGGATACAGAAAATTTAGAAAACCTTCCTTCCCTTTTGTAAGTTTGAAATAGGAACCCTTGTGATTTGACTACAGGAGAGGCTTGACCTGAGCAAGCGACAGACCGTAAACGCGGTGGTAGCATAGGTTCCTTCCCAACTGTAATGCCCACAGCAGGCCCACTGGATGGCCTCTACAGATTGATGATATGCAGGGCAAGGATGCTTTCAGTGAAGTAGCTTTAAGAAGAAATTGTGTGGACAAAGCTGGCGTCTTGATAACCACAGCGTCTCTGTGATGTGTTTTGAAGAGCAGCGTCCTGTACTGGAAGATGTGTGTGACACGAAAGAGGCCACAGGCTCAGGAATGCCGAACTGAGGTCCCTTTTGGTGAAGTAGGCCTTTAAGGAGGCAGCATTCATGGCTAAGAATTCAAGCTCAAGGATGGATAAACCTACCTTCGAATATCAAGTCTGACTTACGAGCTTTGTGCACTTGGGTTATTTAACCTTCCTAGGACTTGGTTTCTTCTTTTGAAGTGGAGATACAGAATATGACGTCCACGTGTGTGCAAGAGGCTCTAAGTTAAATGACACATGTTAAGAATGTTGTGCCTGGTATAATTAGCTGTTAATACAGTAGTGACTTCTTCCACCTGCGAGCATTGTCAGGAGACGCAACTAAAGGAAGCCCTCACATTGACTGGCTAGACTCAGAGCCACCCCCCATGTCTCCCACAGGCTTCTCTGATGTTCCCAGGATGAGAAAGTTCTGGTTCCCTTTGAGAAGCTAAGGTAGTGAGCCCTTATCCAAAGAGTCCAAGTAAGCTCCGAGTTGTCTGGGTTGGCTGGCAAGCAGGGATTCCAGGCACTGGGGAGGGGGAGTGCAAGCAGTGGGAGGTCATCTCCACATCGCCGAGACTGAACCCCATATTTGTCCTGTCACCCCAAGAGCTGCTCCCATGGGCTGTGAGCTGGAATGAGACATGTACCCCACACCCCAGCAAGACCCGTTTTGGCAAAGGGAGGAGCTAGATGATCTGCGTGTGACTTCATCTTCAGCTGTCTGGGCCCAGTCTCATGGTGACTGCACAGAACCCCACAGAGACAAAATTAAGCCCAAGTTTTAGACTTTTTTTTCTTTTTCTTTTTTCATGTATTTGATACAGGATCTCACTGCACATCACAGTCTCCTAGTGAGCTCCCTGTTTTCAGCCTTCCAGTGCTAGGATTACAGGGGTGCACCACCACACCCGGACTTGGTCACCAGTTCAGCACTCCTGGGAGCAGGGCTGCCATGGCATGTGGGACCCGGGATCAAACCCTGGTCTGTGCACTTACCAAAGCAGGCACTTAGTCCACTGAGCTATCTCACTGGCCCTAGACATTTCAAATAAGATTACATACAGATTTTATTTTGAAAGTAAGACTTCTCAAAAGACCATCTTTCTTTTCTTTAAAAACAAATCTTTCAGGGCTGGCCAAATAGCTCTGTGGATTAAAGCATCTGTTTAGGAAGACACAGGGGCCAGAGGTTTGATCCCTAGCCTGCTATGTTGACCCAGCTCACAGCGTGCACTGAGACTATGATTGAGACTGGCAGGTGGCACACACATGTAATCCCAGCACTTGGGAGGCTGTAAATAGGAGGCCGATCTACATAGTGACACTCTGTAGACCCTGTCCTAAATTAAAAAAGAGAGAGAAATCTCTCAATCTCCTGAGTTAACTAGTAAGATATATTAAATCATGTTTTTAATAGGAGTTCTCCCCAAAAAAGGATAAACAAAATCAAAGTCATTGTCATTAAATTGAGAGGTAGGAGGAACTTAAAAGATCCTATAGTCTAATTGTTTTCTTGTAAAATTAATGCCTCCAAGGGCCGGCCAAATAGCTCAGCATATTAAAGCACGTGCAAGCAGGCAAGCAGGTGCAGGAGGGGGGTGGGGAGTGTTGATCCCCAGCCCTACCATGCCAGCCCCGCCCCGGGGCACATCAATTGCTGAGATGGCAATTGAGACTGGGCGTGGTGGCACATACACCTATAATCCCAGCTCTTGGGAGGCTGTAAACAGGCAGATCACTACTAGTCCAATCCAGTAGTGAGACCTTGAACACCCTGTAGACCCTTCCCTAAAATACAAAAACAAATTTAAAAATTAAAAATAAAATAAAATTAATGCCTCAGAACTCTTATTAGTTGCAATGTTTCTATGATGTCAAAACTCTAAAACAGACAGCAGAAGAGCTACTTTGGCTGGTGCGTGGCAGGTACTTCAGCTCTCCAATGGGTGGGTCTCACCTGAGAAATAGCCCCGAATAACTAGGAGACTGGGCCTGGAAACCCCTGGTATGGCTTTCCCTGTTTCGGAGAGGTGAAAATTAAAGCTAGGAACAAACTGAATCTAGCACTAAAGTACTAGATTTTACCACAGTCATAACTATCTTTTGGCCCATGAGCTAGTTTTCTCTTTTTCTAGTTGGCACCACTAAAATGATCACGCTTTTTGAACTTTCAGACTCCTTCCCCCATTCTACCTGATCTTGGATTTGGTGCTGTTGGTTACAGTAAAATAAGTCCAGGGCAGAACGGGGAATTCAGAATCACCAGATTACAAAGCCAATAGGCTTGATTCTCAGCCTGCCTTTGCCTCTTAAATGCCTTAGGGTGGCATATGTCATGGCCCTTAACACTGGCCTGTGTCATTTCTGTATGCACACATATGAACTTAAAAAGAGGGAATAATTCCTTGTCACTTTATACCTATTCAAGTTAGCATGGCACATTGCCATAACCCTGGTTTGGCCTCCTCATCTCGAGGCTGAGCAGTATGGCGGCTCCTTCTCTGGGGTTCCAGTCTCCTGCCTTGTTCTGGACACTTTCCTGGCTTTCCTGTTGGTCTGCACCTACTCAGACTGCAGCCAGCTTCAAAACCTAGCTTAGGAAGTCCCTCGAGTGCCATAAGTCTTCAAGAATTGTTGCCATGCACTTCATAGAATTTCACTTGTTTGCTAGTTTTATAATCTACTAAATTCTTTACTATTCTACAGACACCTTTATTTGGGTAAAATTCAATTTAGCTTAAAAATTTTAAGGTTTACCTACATTGTTGCAGCGTTTTTTAAAATTGTTACTTTTACTAGTGCAGCCTCTGTCTTAGCTCCTTCTTACTTGTTGCTGGGACAAATACCCGACACTCAAAATGAAGGAAGGAAAGGTTTATTTAGCTTAGTTCAGTTCATATTCCGCTGGCTGCAAGGCAAACAGCAGTTCAGGGAGATCGGAGCTCCTCCAGAGTGGCATGACTTCGAAGGTGGCTCCTCTGTTCTCAACCGAAGCCGGGCAGGGAGGCAGGAACCTGGGCAGGGCCACAGGAAGCCTCCTCAATTCCTGGGCCCTGCCCACCTCCAGGGCCGGGCTCCCACGCTGAGAACTGCTGGCGCTGATTCAGCCAATGCTGATTCAGCCAATGTATCGACTAACACAGCGCCCAGAGCACACAATGATGATATCCCGGGGAGAGCTGGTATGCGCACTCCGCACACCCTTTTCGCCTTTTGTCTTTCTTCTTTTTCCCTTCACTCCCCTTTTTCTCCTTCTCCGGGTCGCTTTCCCTTTTAAAATTATTTTCACTGCCGCCTGTTTGGGATGGATAATGACCGCATCCCTAGGAGGAGCTGGTACAGGTGCTGAGCACCTCTCACTGTCTTCGCTCTCGTTCAGCCCCTCTCCTCTCCCTCTGTTTCTCAGTCTGCTTCCTGTATGCAAACAGCCTGTCTGGCTATTTCCTATCATCTAGCCCTGATTCTGTTCTTTATTTATATTTTGGGTTTCTCATATAAAGCGAAACTGCAATATTTAAACTCGTTTATCTGATTTCACCTAACATCATGGTCGCAAGGTGCACCCATTTTTCCATGAAAGACTCAAGCTGGTCTGTCTTTGTTGCCGAGTGGTACGCCACTGTGTGTAAACGCCACATGTTCCTTTCAGCCCGTCTGTTGGTAGGCATGCAGCCCACCCCAAGGTTTGGAAATTGTGGGGTGTGTGGCTAGGATCGCGGTGTGTGTGCAGCTCTGCTGACACGATCAGCCCTCTAGGAAGACACTAGCAGGGGGCTTGCTGAGTGAGATGAAATTTCTCGTTTTAGCTTTTTTAAGGAAGCTTTATATAAAAACATAAAACGATTCCCTTTTTTTCCTGAATCCTTATCAGTATTTTTATTATCTGATTCCTGGATGACAGACTTTCTTTCTGTAGTAAGATGGAATCTCCATGTTATTTTAATTTACATTTCTCTAATGGCCAAAGATGTTGGGTATCTTTTCATATATGAGTTGGCCACTTATACATAACCATGTTATTCATATCATTCATTCAATTTGATTGGTCTTTTATTTGGGGATCTGATTTGTTTTTGCTTTTGTTTAGTTCTTTATTCTAGTAATTAATCCTGTTTGAGGCACAGCTGGCAGAGATCCCCTCTGTGAACTGTCTCTTTACTCCTTCACCCTTTCACTTGCTCTTTTCCTTGCAAGAGCTTTTTGGTCCTACGTGATCGTGATCCCACGTTTAGGTCATTACATGTCTCGTGCACTTGGAGTGCTGCTGGAAAGCCCTTGCTTACACCAGTGTCTTTAACAGTTTTACCTGTTTTATCTTCCAGCAGATTGTTTACATTTCAATACTAAGACTTTTGACTTGTTTTGGTTTTAGTTTAGCACATGGTGAAAGGTGTGGATCTAGATTCCATCTTCTTATGTGGACAGCCAGTTTTCTAGTATCATTTGTTAGGGGCCATCTTTCCTCCAGTGTATGTTTTTGACCCTTTTTTCAAAAAAGATCAGGTAAGTATTGCACCTAGAGTTGTTTCTCTATCCTTTTTTTCTGTCCCCTTGATGCACTTGTCTATGTTTTGCCATTACCGTCCTGTCCTGTCACTATGGTTTTGTATTAAAGCTTGAAGTCCAGAATTATAATGCTTCCTGCCTTGCCCTTGTTGCCCAGCATGGCTTTTACTATTCTTGGTCTCTTTTGGTTCCATATGAACTGTGGGATTGTTTTCTCTACTTCAGTGTGGATTGCTACTGGTGTTTTATTGGAATTGCATTAAATTTGTGTAAATCGATGTATGAGGCTTGGAATTGTGGCCATTTTGACCGTATTGGTTCTGCCCATTCAGGAACAGGAGGTACCTCACCAAATTCTTATGTCTTCGACCTCCCTTTGCCCTGTAGTAATCATTATAGAGGTCTTTTGCTTCTTTGATTAAGATAAGTCTTAAATATTTAGTTTTTCTTGATGCTAATGTGGATTGTATCATATCCCTAGTTCTTTCTCAGTGGATTTTTTACTGGTGTACAGAAACATTTTGATTGTTTGCGAGTATGTATTAACTTTGTCTCCTGCTGTACCACTGAATTTGGTGATTAACTCTATGTGTCTTGGCTGATCACTCTGGTTAATGTTTTGAAATCAGTGATTTTAGCCAGCATCTTTGTCTTATTCCTGAGTTTAGATGGAAAGCTTTCAGCTTCTCCCACACAGTTTGATACTGGCCATTGGTTTTGTTACCAATGGCTTTTATCAGATTGAGATATGGTCCTTCTGTACTATTTCCTTCAAGATTTTTTTCATGAATAAATGCTAGATTTGTCAAAGTCTCCTTCTAGATCAACTGAGATGGCCATGTGACCTTTGTCCTTGCCCCTGTTGCTTGTTTATCGGTTTGGGTGTGTGGAGTCACCCTGGTACCCCAAGGTGACTCCTACTTGATGAGGCTGTATGATCTTTATGATGATTTGTTTCATTCTGTTTGCCAGTAGTGTGTTGAGGATTTTTGTGTCTGCGTTCATTAACAAGATTCATTCTCCTTTCTGGTTGGGTCTTTTTTGGGTTGTGGAATCAGGTTAATGTTAACTTAGAAGAATAACTTTGGGAGTACTCTTTCCCTTTTGATTTAATTAAAGTGTTTAAGGAATATCAGCATTGTATCTTCCCTAAAACACTTATAGAATACAGTGAATTCATTAGGACCTGGGATTTTCTTCTTCAATGTGTTTAGTTTTTTACTTTCCTATTTCATTGCCTGATACTGGATTGTTCAGAGTTTTTATGTCTTCGTGCTTCAGCTTTGGTGGTCATATGTAGCTAAGTATCATTTTTTTCTGAAATCTCCATTTTATTAGAGTACAGAATCTCATAATAGTTACTAGTAATATTCTGGATTTTGACAAATCAGTTGTGATTTTATCTTTTTCATTCCTAATTGCATGCATGTGGGCTTCTTTTTTTAGGGTTGGCTAGGGGTTTGTCTTAGTTACTTTCTCATTGCTGGGACAAAATACCCAACACCCACAGGTGAAAGGAGGCAAGGTTTACTTTAGCTCATTATTTGCATGAGTTCCAGCCCACAGAAAGCTGGCTCAAACACAGGACACCGTGGCAGAGGGACAGTGCAGGAAAGAGACAGTCCACGGCAGGGCAGACAGGAAGGAGGCAGCGAAGCGAAGCGGCAAGCGTACCGGCTCCCTTTTATCACTTTGAAAATGTAAGCCTGTCCACCCGCACCACCTCTACCTTCCTTCGGCCCCCACCCAAGGTCCACCCACCTTCCAAAAGTCCGGCCTGTGGATACAGGAAGCTTTGGGGCACATTAGATACAAGTCATAGCTGGGTTTTTCTGTTTTATTTACTCTTTCAAGAACCAGCTCTTTGATTCATTGATTCTTTTTATTTCTTAGTATTAACTTCATTAGCTTTTACACAAATCTTTATAATTTCCTTCCACACACTCTGGGTGTGGGTGGACCTCCTAGCTGGTTTTGGAAGACACTCGGGCATGTAGTCACGGTCTTTGTTTCAGCTCCCTCCATTCTCCTGATGTGGGTGCTCACTGCTTGGAACTTCCTTCTCAGAACCGCTTCCACTGTGTCCTGAGGCTCTGGTGTGCTGTACTGGCACCACTATTTCATTCTAGGAGCAACCTAACTTCTTCTTGGAGTTCTTCTGTAGCCCACTGAGTATTTGAAAGTATACTCATTTCATTTCCATGTGTTTCCATAGTGTTGGGGGTTCCTTTCGCCACTGAGTTCTGGTTTCACTGCACTATGACCTGATAGTATGCAGGGGTGATTTTGATTGTTTTGCATCTACTTAAGCGCGCTTTTCTGGCTAGCATGTGATCTAGTTTGGAGAAGTCTGCTGCTGAGGGATGCGCATTCTGTTGTGGGCTAAATGCTCTGTGGAGACTGCCAAGTCCTTTTGTTTGAAGGATTGGTCCCACTCTCATATTTCATTGCTGCTGCTGCTGTTTTGCTCTGTCTAGGTGACCTCTTTGTAACAGTTGGGCATGGAGTTTCTTCACTATAGTTGTGTTGGTTTTACCTGACTTTTCATGTCCAGTTTGTTTTATAAAGACGGCAGCACCCGGTTTTGGTGCACATGAGTTTATGGTTATCTCTTTTTGTAGAATTTTGCTCCCTTAACAAATATGTAGTAACCTGCTTTGCCCCTTCCGATCATTTTTAGCTTAAAATTCATTTTATTTGCAATTTAAAATATTTGCGTTTGCATTTTTCTTGGTCCCTACTGCACAGCATATTGTTTTCTATCCTTTGATTTAGAATCTGTTTATTTCTCTTTGGATTAAGTGTGTTTCTTAGATACTGCATATTATTGAGTGCTGTTTCCTGATTGACTCTGCCAATCCCCGTCTCTTGACTGCAAAAGTGAAGCTATCCATATGGAGGGTTGCTACTGAAAGGCATTCCCTCATCGCTGCCAGGCATTGTTTTCCTTCTGCTGATTCTCCCTACCCTTTCTGCTTTGCTGTTCCCCTTGCCTGTTGTATTCCGTTAGATTTTGTGGGGGTTTTGACATTGTTGGCTTTATTATCTCTTTATAAATAGAACATTTTTGGTAGTGTTTGCTGGTCATGGACTTCTTGAGATGGTCTTAGTCATGAAAATATCTTGTTTCTCTGTCAATTTTAAAGTTTCATGGGATTTATCAGTCTGGGTTGTGAGTTGTTTTTCTAGAGCTTTGAACACTTCAGCCCAACCTCTCCTGGCCTTTAAAGTTTGTGTTGAGAATCTGCTCTGTGCTTCTTCCAGGAAAGCCTTTAGAAGTGATTCATTGCTTTTCTCTAATAGGTTTTAAGATTCTGTCCCTGTACTGGACTTCTGGAATTTTGATTAAGATATGCCAGGGAAAGATTCTCTTTTGATCATGTCTACCTGGGGTTCTATATGAGCCATTTATCTGTATACTTAATTCTTTCTCAATGATTTGCAAGCTTTCTGCTATTATTTCTATAAGTAGATTTTTAAGCCTATTAGGCTATCTTCTAAAAGAAATAGAGAATAAAAATAAAAAAGTTAAGGAGAGAAAAGAAAAAGAATTTGCAAAAGAAGAAAGGGGGAAAGGACAAAAGAAAGTTCCCTAAGCCCCAATAAACCAATCAAGAAGAAAAGAGGGAAAAATGAGTCCAAAAATAGAAAAAAAAAATAGTACTTCCTTATATTTCTTAATAGGTGGCATCCTCCCAGAGGCTGCAGCCATAGATTAAAGCAGAACAGCCTTCTCGGCCTCACCTTATAGCTGCAGGACCATGAGGTACCCCGACCTTCTTAAAAGGCCCTCTGCTATCCCTGGCTGTGGCAGGGTCCCCACCTAGACGTGCACTGTTTCACACTGGTAGATGGAAAAGCTGCCAGACCCCAGGCCTGTGCAGGGTGTGGGCAGCAGGGCAGGCTTCAGTATGCAGTGCTGGCACCTTCACACCCAGGCACTTCTGAGCACAGCACAGCTGGGCCTGCCTTTTCACCATGGAGGGCATAAGGTAGCCATCTACCTTATGGGTAGACCCCATTTCTCTGGGGTGTTCTTTCTGGATGGCTCCCACCCACGGCTGTCTCCTCACGCAGTCACATGGGAGGGCAGCTCTGCGAGCTCTCAAGTGTACTTGTTTTTAGTTCTGAGTCCCAGCTGCTCCCAAGTCTTGCATCAGTCTCTTCCTCATATAGCAGCTGATGAAGTTCTCTGTGGCAATGTGGTGGTCACCCAGCAGGAATTGCTCTGTAGCTGTTAGCTTTTCTGTGGAAGGACTCCCATGGCTCACAATCTATGCTGCTTTTCCACTTCACAACAGCCACTGCCTTTTCTCCCTGAATCTCCCAGTCCTGGGCTAACATTATTTCTGGGGAGCCAGGCTCCCCTCCCCATGAACTGAAAGCTTTTTTGTTTCTTATTCCACCATTATGGACCACGGTTTGTGGTCATAATTTTCTTCTCCTTCCCATTTCCCAGTAATCTGTTTCTCTTTTTTTCTTTGCCAAGTTGTTATCTTTTACTGCCTGGATTCCAGGTTTCTGGAGGGTGGATTTTGCTGTTGAGCACCACTCTGCCATTTTCCTCCCTTCCTAGCACTTCACTTTTGAATCTCAAATCCAAACATTTGGATGCAGTGTGGTAGTGCACACCCGCAATCCCAGCCTGTAGCAGTATTATTTAACAGCTAAATAGTATTCTGTCATGTGCAATACACTGTATTTTGTTGGCAATTCAGCAGTTGGTGGACGCTGAGTTGGCCCCACTCCGGGGCTCCAGCATGGTTCTGCCAGGAGCACTCATACACACTGTGTTCTTTTCTCGTGGGTAGATATCTAGAAGTAAAACCTCTGTGCCAAATGGCAAATTTAACTATTTAATAAACTATTAAGCTATTTTCTAAAGTCCTTATATCATCCAAATTCCCACCAGCAATGTATGAAGGTCCTAATTTTTCCACATCCTCACCCACACTTATCATTGGCTATTTTTCCATATGACCGTTCTGGTAGATATAAAGTGATATCTCACAGAAACTTTTATTTATGTTTCTTTAATCTGCTATTTCACCTTAACAATGCATTTGAAGTTTTTCCTCCTTTGAAAGACTGTTCATTGAGGTTAGAATCTATCCATACCTTACCTCAAACAAAGCAAATTCATAAAAATTGTCTAATAGTAGACCTTAAAATATTACTTACTTTGAAGCAAGAAGGAAAGGATTAGTATCATCATTTCTGTGGCGAGGATTTTGAAAATATCTCATTTAATTCCTTGATTAGCCTAAGTAGAAATAAATACTCAGAATTGAAGTAAATTGCTAACTAGTAAAATACTAAGTTGAGATTTGAACCCAGAAGTCTATCAGTGTGTAACTCTAAAGTTCAAACCACATAAATAACAAGAGGTAAAATGCCTACAAGAAACTTTAGCATAAAAAATTTTAAGAGTGTTAATGTACTACAAGACAGATACTATGAAGATAACAATATGCGTTGTAACAACCATTGTTAATTTCCTATCATCTTGTTTTGAAATTCTGTAAGGCTTTTCTTGTTTTTTGTTGTTTTGTTTTTCTCTTAACTTCTTTCTAAAATATATTATCAAATAAGAAATACCTTCATATTAAAGCACTTTCATTTCTAGTTGTATCATAACTAATATTTGTCTGTCTTTCAGTAGTTACTGTTTTTATAGTAAACTTAACATAGTTTTAACTCTGTAAACTTAACTTTAAAGCTTAGATTATATACCTTGTTTTATGAACATACATGCATATTGAGAAAAATATGTCATAAACTGAGATAATAGTTGTTTATCCAGCTCATCACCAACTGGTTGTTGAAAACAATGTTCACAGCACCCTTTGATGCAAAGGTTAATTCTCTCTGTACAAAACAGTGAGACTTTTCAAAGATGTTAAGATGCTCTTGGTTAAATTTACAAAATTAGATTTTAAAACAAGGTTCTTTCTTTTTAAGAGCCCAGCTGCTAGCCTTCCTGTGGACGGCTCGCGTGGATCACAAGCCATGCTGCTGTGCCAGCTCTCGGCAGCCACGGCTCCACTGCCTGCTCTCCCAGTCCGGACTAATGCTCTTTCTAGGCAGCCAGGCTCCGGCCCTTGAACCGAAAGCTATTCTGTTTCTTCCTCTACCATTAATCGCCCTGACTGTCGTTTCTGCCCTTTCTTTCTCCTCAGTGCTCCTCGAGCTGCGGGGAGGGCACGCAGACCCGCAGCGCTGTTTGCCGGAAAGTGCTGGGATCGGGGGTCTCCATGGTGGTCAATTCTACCCTGTGCCCTCCCCTGCCCTTCTCCTCCTCCGTCCGGCCATGCATGCTGGCGGCCTGTGTGAGTGAGTATCCAGAGCTGGGGGTGGGGGGAAGCATGGCAGAGCGGCAGCCTCAGGGCGGCAGGGGCCTCCCCTACACCCAGGACCACAGGGAGAAGGCCAGGCAGCGGGAAGCTCAGCTAGAGCCTGGAGGGGTGGCAGCCACAGCTGGCCAGGCGGAGCTCTCCTCTGCACCGCAGAAACAGCTTGCTCGGGCACAGAGGGGTTCACCTGTGGGGCCCAAAATCTGGACCCGGACCGGAGGGACCCTGTCCTGGCGCACTCGAACATAGTCTACTCTTAGCTTTGAAACGACCCTCAGCCGACTCGTTTTGTTGCTTCTGGCCCCCAGAGCAGTCGCCCTTGAGGCTGCCTGCACCGAGCCCTCAAGGGTGCTGGTATTTGCAAGGGCCTGAAGGTAGCTATTGCACACAGGATGTGCACCTGCCCTTGGTCCTCGGCCTCCTTGGATAATGGTGACTTCTTATTTAAAACACTGTTGATGGGCGGAGCTGCTCCCCGAGGCCCCTCCACCTGCATCCCCATGTCTCCGCTTCTGGGCATGCGCTTGTGGCCACGCTGCAGTTCTGCAGTTATCGCTTTCTGAGGGCAGTGGCTCTGCCCTGGTGCGAGGTCTTAGCCACCTCTGGGTGGGAAGGGTGGGGGAGGAACCTGTGATCCTGCCCAAAGCACAACTCCAGAGGGGCCTTCTCTGCTGTCCCTCCTCCGGCGCCTCACGTGGGCTCTCCTCTGCTCTCCCCTCTCGGTCTGTCCGCCCTATCTGGTCCCAGGGTCTGGGCAGCTGCCCACAAGGCACAGCCCCCAGATCGCGGCTGCACGGAAGGTGTACATCCAGATGCGCAGGCAGAGGAGGCTGCACTTCATCGTGGGTGGGGTCGCCTACCTGCTGCCCAAGACAGCCGTGGTGCTGCGGTGCCACACACGAAGGTCACACAAACCGCTCCTCACCTGGGAGAAGGACGGCCAGCACCTCACCAGCTCCGCACACATCACCGTGGCCCCTTTCGGCTACCTGAAGATCCACCGCCTCCGCCCCGCGGACGCTGGCATCTACACCTGCTCTGCTGGACCTGCCCGGGAACAGTTCGTGATCCAGCTCCTGGGGGGTAACCACAAGCTTGTGGCCCGGCCGCCCAGCCTCCCCGGTGAGGAAGAGGCGGTGCCAGGTAGGAAGACCAGCCCCAAGGAGGCCCTGCAAACGCACCGGCTCAAGGACGGGGTCTTCTCCAATAGCAGCAAGGTGGAGGAGGGGGACCTCGGCGCTGACCTGAGCGGCCGCTACGATGACCTTGTCTCCCGGCTGCTGGAGCACGGTGGCTGGCCCGAAGCACTCTTGGCCTCCTGGGAGCTTCAGGACTTCACGGAAAGGAACACATCCTCGGAGGAGGACCCTAGTGCCGAGCAGTCCCTGCTGCACCTGCCCTTCACCTTGGTGGCTGAGCAGAGTCGCCTGGACAACATTCTCAGGAACCTCTCCCAGCAGCCAGAGGAGCTGCGTGACCTGTATAGCAAGCACCTGGTGGCCCAGCTGGCCCAGGACATCTTCCGTGGCCACCCAGAGCACCGGGACGCGCTGCGTACACCCTCAGAGCACAGGTCTCCCCCGGCAGCCACCCCTCGTAAGCACGTGTCTGGCTTCAGCACCTCCTTGCGGACCTTGTCTAGGGAGGTGGGCAACGGACCACGCAGGCCACACCGCAAGCCTATGATCTTGCGCAAGATCTCAGCTGCCCAGCAGCTCTCCGCCTCTGAGGTTGTCACCCACCTCGGGCAGACCGTAGTCCTGGCCAGCGGGACACTGAGCGTGCTATTGAACTGTGAGGCCATCGGCAACCCAAGGCCAGCCATCAGCTGGGCACGGAATGGGGAAGAGATTCAATTCAGCAACAGGTGAGTTTGACACTACCTGGTCTAGGAAGAAATGTGAAGGGGCGGGGCTACAGCGCAACCAAGCAGATACCCATGGGGCGTGTGTCTGCAGGGGAGGGTTGGGGCACAACCCTAGGAATCACCTCCATGATTCCAGACCCTCGTTGCCCTGGTAAACCATTGGAGCAAACAAAGTGTAGAAGGGAAGAGCACCCCGCCTATGCACCCCATGTCTACACAGCTATGCCTGTCGGCAGAGAGGGCCCAGCCAGGGCATCTCTGTGCACACTATCTGGGGCGGGATGGAACTGGAGAACTGGGCAGCAAGACTCCGCTCTGTGTGGCTAAGGATCAGCTGGGCCGGCCATCAGCTGGGGCCGGAAGCTGCTGTGCACTGCTTCCTAGATGTGAGCCTGGCCTCCACCTGTGTCAGACAGAACTTGTTCCCAGTGGACCTCCCATTAATTATCCTAATATTCATGGGTGTCTTGTCATGAGGATGACAGTATGACCACTTACTGACTTTCTTGGGCCCTTAATGTTAAAGGCCAGAGTGGTAGAAGTCCAACAGCGGTGCTGTATGCACACTGCCTGAGGGTCGGGTACTGTGCCTCCCTTCCCGCATGTGTTGGCTCTTGCTGTCTCTGCAATGGCCCTGAGCACATGGCAGCCAGCGTTACAACTGAGTAAGCGCTGTGGCAAGGGAGTCGCTGAGGTACCTTCTGCCTCCTCGCATTCGTACACTGCTACAGAAGGTGAAAGCCCTTCCATGGTGGAAATTGGGAGTCTTGAACACAGTTGCTTCAGAATTTGCTGTGCACATTGTCTCCACGTGTTCCACACACCCAGGATGCAGGCAGCACCTGAGCTTGGGGAGCACTGAGTTACACCAGCCTCACCTTCTAACTTCTTAATGTATAATATAAATAACTTGAACTAGCCATAAGAACAGGTCATGGGAAAAAGAAAGCGAGTGGAAGAAAACCAGCATTTCTTCATCTTTAAAATACTGTGAACCTTGATTTGAAAGAAATTATAGGAAAGGATTGCTAATAACTCATAATTACTATGTCTGTGTTCACTGCTGCATTTTTACATCTATTTCTTATTAATCATTTTGTGATAGAGTAATACAGGGGTTATAAAACAATTGAAATGATATCAAAATATGTAAAGTAAGAAGGACAAGTCTCTCTTTCCCTCCAATCTCTGGAGGTTATCACTCTTGATAATTTGTAATACATCCATTTAGAATTTTTATATATTTTATTCTATTACATGAAAATATACACAGATAGGGTTTGCATTTTTAATAGGATATTAGTCCCATTTAGAAATATGACTCAGCTTTTATTTCCCATGGTGTGATGGTCTTGCAGTCATGTGTGGAGATCATTGCCACCTTTTTAACAGCTGAGTACTGTTCTGGAATGCATGTATCAGCTAACTAAAAATATTCTGGGGACATTCCATTATTTCCACTGTTTTAAACATTCCAACATATTTTGTGGCTTTTGAAGTGGGCAATAGATGGCATGCAGTACTTTTAAAGTATTCCTTTAAACAACTTTGGGGCTTGGCAAGTTTAGGAACACTAATAATTCTTGGAACAGCACTTAAGAACTCTCCCTTAGCCTTTTTACTTTTTGGGCCTAGAGACCCTAACCTGAGTAGCTCTAACATGGAGAAAGGTCAGCAAACTCTGGCTTAAAAAAAAAAAAAAAGCCACACAGTAGCCAGGTGCTAAGAATATACAAAAAGTGTGTTGGGCATAAAACAATAGGAACTTATGTCTGGACACTTGTCACCCACGACAGTGGCTGGGGAAGGAAGGCAAGCTGAAGGCTGTGAACAGGCCTTGCAGTCATCAACTCTTTTCCCCAGATCTAGCCTTGAAAGGGCTTTTCAGGATAATTTCACTGAGTAAGGACAGGAAAAGAAGAGATTGCTGTTTCTGACATTTGGCATAACCACTTCATTTTACTTGAGTGCCTAGTAAAAAATACAGATGGAGCTTAGTTTGCTACAGAGCTTTTCAAGTCCTACATGGGGTGAATGCGTTTGCTCAGAGCATGCAGGAGGCACGGACAGGCCATAGGATCACTTCACTGTGGGCTGTTGGTGACCTCTTCAGTGCTGGTGTCATCACTTACCACCGTCCCTATGGCTTGTAGCACTTCAGAGATGCTCACTGTTTTCAAGCAGAGAAGTGCTGCCACGCCCACTGTGCCAGCTCAGTTCATGTTTTCGCTTAGTCTCCAGATCCACCCTTCTGGGAGTCTGCAAGATTCAACTGCCTTTTGCTCTGTAGGGCTTTGTGACTTCTTAATGTACACCATAAATAACTTGGACTAGCAGCAAAAATGGGCCAAGGTAACAGGAAAGTGAGTGGGAGAAAACTGTCATTTCTTCATTTTTCAAATATTGTGAACCTCGCTTTGAAAAAAGTTAGTTTTAGGAAAAGATCACTAATAACTCATAGATTACTAAGCCTCATCCTATCTGTAATTCTTTGGTTGAAATAAAGGCACATGGTTCTTAGAACTGTCACCAATGTCTGACTCCAAACTGGGTCTTTACCTCTCTTAAATTGGGGGAGCGATGACAGTCTGAGCCCAGATTGAGCAGCAAAGGGAATTCTATTGTTGGCTAAGGACAGAAATGAAGGGTTAATTAACAAATCAACTTCTGTGTCCCTTGGTGTCGGGAGACCATCAATATAAGGTAAAAGAAATGAGAGGAAGGAATAAGCTAAAGCAGGAAGATAGCAGCGTCGTTTCTGATGATGAGCACAGATTTCCTGAGAATTGAGGCATCTTTGGCTCCTTTTGCATTTCGTGCTGGTCAGTGTCCATGACAGCTGTCCACCAGCACGTGATGATGTCAGCAGCAGCCTTGTTCCTCTGGCAGCCGCCTTAGCCACAGCAAGTCTTGGCTGGCCACCTCAAGGGTGACTTCTGGCCTGCAGGTGTCCTTCCTTGAAGGGTGAGGGCAGGAGAAATTCAGCAGGGTGTAGCGAGCAGCGGGGCCGTGTAGCAGCGCACAGCGCCTTCTGAAGCAGCGGCATCCAGGGCGCACTGTGTGTTCTGTGCAGCCTGACTCATTAGAGCCCCCACTTTCTGCCATCAACAAACATTTCAACTTCAGACCCCATGTTGGGTTTGGAGGATGGAGGCAAAGAAAATGCATCCCTTTTTGAGGGAACCCAAAGCCTAGTTAGGAAGCCAGAGCAGCAAATGCAGAACCGAGAGGGCTGAGCAGGCGGTAGGCATAAATATTCATTGTGTAAGTACTTGGTAATCTACCTACTGCATAGCAGGAATAAATTCATTCCCTGGCCACACTGTGAATAAAAAAGGAGTTTTGGGGATCCCTGGAGTTGACATGCAATTTGAGTTCTACTCAAATAGCACAAGTCAAAGTTTCCTGGTTCTCCAGGGATAAGAGCCCCCTTGTAGCTCTGTCTCCTCTGTTGTTTAATTTATGTAACTTTATTATCATCTGCTGTGTCACACAAGCAGATTGGCTGACTGCCTTCAAGGAAGGGAGTGGCTTTGCCCGCTGCTCTTTCCTCAGCACTGACCATAAGAACTGGCACTAGATTGGTCATAAATAACACAGTAGTAACCAACTGAGGAATGAGTGGCTTGAGAAAGCAAATATAGAAGAGCACACAAGAAGACAACAGCAAGACCTGGCCAGAGAGCTCAGTGGGCCGCAGCACCTGCTTAGTCAGAGTGCAGTGGCTGGGGTTCAATCTCCAGTGTGCCATGCTGGCCCTACTGCTGGGGTGCACTGAGATGGTGATTGAAATTGGGCATGGTGGTGCTACCTGTAATCCCAGTGCTTGGGAGGCTGAAAACAGGAGGATCACTGCAAGTCTGATCTACATAGTGAGACCCTGTAGACCCTGCATTACACACACACACACACACACACACACACACACACACACACACACAGAAGAAAGCATCAGCTGATGACAAGCATTTTCTTTGGGTGGTCCAGGGTGCAACTTGGTGACCACTGTAGGTGTGGACTCTGAGGAGGTTGTGTGTGTGCCAAGAGCTGAATGATGAGCAGTGTCAGGACCATGAGCCTGCCCCAGCCAGGGGCTAGACTGCAACCCCAGACCCACTTCCTTATCGCACAGTGCCAACAGCGTGGCTGGGCCTGAGGTCTGACACTCGGCTCCCACTCTGATGCTATACCTGGCTCACTCACGTGGAGAGGCCGCTGCGTGCCCACTGTGGCACGCGGGCCAGGAGTTCACCGCCTCGGGTCTAGAACGTATCAGGAGCAGGGCCTACACAGACACAGGAAAGCTAAGCAAGATCCTTGCATGGGACATGAGCCCAGTGCATCAGTGGACACTAAGAGGAGATCCTATGGCTGGGGTGTGGGAGGGGATGCCATGAAGAGGCCAGCCAGTATCCAGGGAAGAAATTTGGTCTTACTCTGAGGCCCAGTGAAGGCGTTGTTAGGCAGGAAATCAGAGCGCAAGGTGGGCACCCCAGCAGGGTCTAGCACAGCTGTCCCTTCAATGCCCTGAATGCTTGCTGGGCACAGCTGCGAGCTGACCAAGCAGAAACACCGCTTTCCAGAAGTAAAGCAACACTAGTGGTGTGGAATAGAATACTGAAACCTTCTGTTTGTATCACATGGCTGCTGGCAGAAGTTTTCTCTTTAAACTTCTAAACTTTTATAAAGTACGCAGAAGAAGGGCTCCCAAGTTTAACATGCATAATAGCTACCAGGCAGCTGTCAGAATGCAGACTCGCCCTGCCCTAGCCCCAGACACTGGTTCTGTACAGGAACCTGTAACTGGCACTTAAGCATCATCCCACCAATGATTCTAAAACTGGAGTTCCTGGGACACCCTGTAGAAAGCACTGAGAAGGGGAGAGGCTGGGAAGATGAACTCAGAGCAGCTTTAGTTCCAGCAAAAGACCTGACAGAGGTAGACAGAACCCCCTGCTAAAATGACTGGCATCGCCACATTCACTTCTCTCCTGTCTGTCTTGCCCTTCCTTGCAGACTGCCACCAGACCCTCATATGTATGTGTCATGCTGGGCCTCGAATCTGTGAGAGACCTGATGGTAGCACATGGGCGCCCACGTAGGAAGGAAGCAGACAAGGCAGGAGTTAGAGAGGGATCCCCTGGCAGTTTTCTCAAAGAGCCCTGGCCTGGCTCCAGGGTGGCCACCTGGCTCTTCCAGAACAGAGATGCAGCAGCTTTCTTGGGCTTCTCTGCACAGCCGTCAGGTGCCTTAGTAAGTTCTCTGGGCTTTTTGGACACAACAAACTTCAGCTCCAGTTTCTTCAGCATTAAAGATGCTGTCACTACCAGCCCTTTCCCGCTGCTGTGGGTCTGCCACTGACCTACCACGTTCCTGTCCTGCAGAGTCCCTTAGAGAAAAAGTGGGCCCGGCCCCTGTCATGGGCCATGTAAATTAATGCACCTGAGTGGTTTGGAAGCATTGATACAATAGCCTTGAAGGAGCAACTCACAGCCTTAAATATTTCACATGTGCAACACTCTTCTACATGTAGCATATCCCAGGCTTGTTTGTCACACACTTGTTAGCTGTAACTTTCATGCACATGGTGTTGGGGTGGACCCCAGGGCCTCACAGGTGCTAGGAAAGTGTTCTGCACTGAGCAACACCCACAGCCCATGAGCACTTTAAAATTCTTCTTAAAATATCTGCATAACTTACAATGGAATTAGCTTTAACTTGACCCCCCTCATTTCCTGTCTGGCTATCTGTCTGTCTTTTGGTACTAAGAATCAAACTCAGGAGCTTGTACTGTGCCACTGAGCTGTCTCCCAGCCCATAACACCTCATGTTTAGCAGTTCCAGGCAGCATGCACTTTTACCTCCTCCCACCCTCAAAAGTTATTTCCTTTGTGTCCAGAAAGAAAAGGTTGCCTCTCTCAGAACCTTACTTAGCTAATCTAGCCTATTTGCCTAGTCACACAGGCTAGGTACTTCCTTAAAAGACACTTTTGCCACCTTAAGCCCACAGGCCTGTGGCTCTCGAGCTGCATCTGCAGCTGCTCCTGCCAGTTCTCTGCAAGCTCTCTCCCTCCCACTTCCCTGCCCTCTTGGAATCTCTCTGCACACCGGGACACTCTTGGTGGTGCTAGTGCCTCCCTTTCTGTGGTGCCTCACCTATGCGTTGCGCCACACCGAACTTCTCTTCTGTTGAGCGTCTCCACACAGCCGCCCCACCAGAAGGCAACTCCACACAGCTAAACTTCAGCCCCATTCCAAAGTCTCTGCTATACCGAAGAATGCCGCATCGTTCAGCTTCCTGAGCTAGCTTGCGTTCTTTCTTTCCTCCTTGGTCATTCCGAGCTTGGCTCTTTGCTCCCTCCGCATCTGTCTCATCCTACCATCTCTACTTTGATTTGCTTTGGGTGGTTCTGGATTCTTGCATTAGCCTCCCATCTCTATAGCAGCCTTCTTTAGATGGGGGATGGCAAATTATAGCCACTGGCTTCAACATCTTTAAAAAGCTGTAAGAATTGCTTTTAAATTGAGCATGGTAATGTATGCCTGTCATCCCAGTATTTGGGAGACTAAAGCAGGAGGACTGCCAAGAGTTCAAAGCTGGCCTGGGCTACATAATGAGTTCAGTGTCAACCTGGACTACATAAAAGGACCCTGCCTCAAACAATAAAATTACAATAAATTTTAAAAGAGTGGTGGCTTTTAAAGGATCATGAAAACTTAGCAAAATGGAGCTCAGAGAAGTAAACTTGCTCAAGGTCCACACACTTAATAGTGGAGCTGGGATTCAAATCCAGGTGATTTAGTTGTTAGGAGAATAACTTCTATATTTTCATCAGGGTTATTTCAAAACTTAGAATGTACAACAGTGGCCCTCCGGGTCTAAAATGTTTAGTTTCTGTCCCTTTACCATGCCATGCCAGGTCATTCGCCACGCTACCCCAGAGCAGCTTTCTAGCAAACCCACCCACTGCTGCCCTGCACACAGCTCTCCCAGTGGCTTATCGTCCCCGAGATGAGGTGTGGAGCCTCCGCGAGGCGCACATCTTTTAACTCCTGCCACCTACTGCTGTCTTCGTCTTTCTCCATATCCGCATCTCATAGCACTGGGTGCTGCCCTTCAGAAACGCCCTGTTACTTGTTGCTGCTGAGGTTGCTTGGAAACCTCCTGCCCACTTATCTAAGCCCTCCCTTTGCACAGCAAGCCCACTTCCAAGGCCAGCCCAAGCGACCCCCGGGCCTGTGCTGTGCCCTCCTCTGTCTTACCTCTTATTTCTGTTGCTTTTAATTACCTGTGGACTGTTGTCCAGAGTTTCCCCAAGGGCAGTTATTTAAGCGTATGTCTTATTTTCTCCAAAATTGTAAGAACATGACTGATGCTCAACAAATGAAGAGCTGATGCTTAAGTGAACAAAGAAATGAGTGGGTGAAGGCCAGGCTTAGATCAGAGGTGTCCAGATTGCCGGGGACGGTGTGGTCTGCATGCTTCGCAGGCTTCTGGTAACCAACATGCAACTGTGGCCCGGTTCCACACTGACTCTCTCCTGGATAAACGTTGCTTCCCTGCCCACATGTCGTCTACTAGAGAAGTTTCCAGAAACCCCAAGATTCTGTGACACAAAACTTTACAGTGTGAAAAGCTCAGCTGTAGAATGAAAAGGATGCCTTGTGGTGCATTGTCTTGCATTATATCCAGACCTGGGGAGAAGTCATCCATAGGGGCACTCACAGGGTGATCACACTGAGTTCCAGGTGCCCACTTTGGCAGCAACCTTCTGAGATTGCCCAACCAGCCTCATAGGTGCTGAAATTGAAGTGCAAGGATGTTAAATTTACACACTCAGGGTCTCATGCGTTGTGATAGTAGCATGGGAGTTGGCACAGGAGGCAGTCGACTCTGGGGAATATTTCTTTAATTGATTCTTAGCTTAGCTAAGTACATGGACTTGCATTGTTTCATAAGGAAGCTGCTGAAGTCAGCGAGACCCAGTGTAAATTAATATTTGATATTCCAGGCAATTGGGTTCCAATTGATGAGGCTTCTATTTTTATTTTTGCACATCTGTTTTAGGGATAGCCTTTTCTTCTATTGGTAGCTCTACCTTTACAATATATATAACCACCTATAAATAAATATAACATTGGGCACACACTGGGCACTCAGCAAATGCTACAGTAGCTACATCGGGGGATCTGTCTCTATGTGTTTCTCTAATTTTCTGGTAGAGCATGAAGATTACTTTTTCTGATTTGTGGCACATGTCTGTGATGCATGATGACATCATACCGATGGAAGTGGTGCCTGCACGCATCGGCCCTGGTCTCGGTTCCTCCCCACAACCCTCCCTCCCCCTTTTTCTCAGAGCTCCATCTGGCTCCACAGCACTCATAGACTGACTGCATTTATGTGTGGATGGCTTGTGCTTATGCTTGTGCTTTTGTAGACACCAAAACAATCAGCAAGATGAAGCTAAACTACTCCTTGCTTTTAAATCATTCTGGATAAATACTGAACTCTTCTTCACATCTGAGTTGTGGTTCAGGTGGAATCTAACTTTGATTTGCATTTTGGCTGGGTTTAAAATACACGATGCAGGTCAGCCAACATTTTTGCCCTAGCTTTTCAAGGTCAGTGAAGACTCAGGACATAGGAGAACCTGTACTGAAACATCATGAATTCAGTTGTGTCCCAAATTTTCTGATCAAGGAGATTATGGAGCCACAGAGGAAAGTGATCGATGATGTAGAGTGTGCCTGAGGACAGTCACATGGAGAGAAAACTTTCTCTCAGGCTTCCACAGAGAGCAGATTGGTCAAGCAATGGCCATGACTTATCTACAAGGCTGACACTGACAAAGGATCTACAAAGTGCAGTACAGGGTTACAGGATAAACCCTGAGGGTACCTGGCTGACCTTATCTGATACAAAAGTTACATTTCTTGTTATATAGGTCTTCCTTTAACTCAGTCTTAACCATCCAGCAGAAAAGTATAAAAATGGAGGTATATAAAGTAGAGCCATATTAATATAATGAGCTATGAATGCTCAAGTCAACAACTTCTGTGGATAACCCACTTCTATTGTGGACTGCTGATCTGTGTTGGGTTGTTTTATATATATAAGCTGTTCATGTTTTGAAAATCTGTAACATATGTATCATTGTATGTTACCCTGTTTATGTCATTTTTTCTCTTTGTTTTCGCTTCTATTTTTCACTCTCCAAGTTAAAACACAAATAAATAAATTTAAAAACTAAAATAAAATACACCATGCTCCTAGCTCAAGAATTTGGCAAACAATCCTTCCCCATACCTGATTTCAGAGACTCATAGAGTATGGACCAATATAATCAGCATTCCTAAATCTGAATCCAACTCCAGAAACAATATTTGTAAAGACCCTGTTGACGTCTTACAGAGAAGAAAGTCAGATTATCCAAAATTAGAATCATAGCCTGGGTTACCTAAGTGAAACAGATCAGTCTTCTCCTCCAGGAAAGCTGCGAATACTGTCTCCCAGGTGGGGAAGCCTCTGCCTCCTTTTCCACACTGCAAGACAAGAAACAAGCCAGTTGTCACAAATTGCAGTAGTTAGCTGAGCCAAACCTTAAAGCGTGTGGAAGTCAGTCTTTCCCCCAGGAATATGGGATTTTCCAAAGGAATGCAAATAAATATAAAAAACATTATGAGGGCTGGCCAAATAGCTCAGCAAATTAAAGCACCTGCAAGCAGGCACAGGGGCTAGGGGGGTTCAATCCCCAGGCCTGCCATGCTGGCCTGACTCCCAGGACATGCTGAGCCAGCAATTGAGACTGGGCGTGGTGGTGTGAGCCTGTAATCCCAGCTTTTGAGAGGCTGTAAATAGACCGATCACTATAAATCTGATCTAGTAGTGAGACCCTGAACACCCTGCAGACCCTTCCTAAAATATAAAAAAAATAAAATAAAAAATATTCTGAAACTAGATGGTTGGAAGAAAATCCTTATTTCTCGGTTATGGGAGGTAGCTCATAGGTGATATTCTACCTACCCAGAATTGTGGGGAAGGGCATAGGCCTTGGAGCTTCAGCTTCTTCCTACTTTCCTCCTCCTCCTCTGAGCGAGGGTTTGTACTATTCATGCTTCCCAACCTCTTCACTTGGGAACATCCTGGTGATGCAGCACAGAGGGCAGCCCTTCAAGTAGAGACCTGGGCTAGGATCGGAGCAATGGAAGCACAGATCCCAGTTGCACCACTCAGTACTACAAGTCCACTTTAAACTCCGAGAATCTTAGTTTTCTTGCTAAACTCAAATCACAGTAAACTTCAATGCTAAGTTTTATTGTGTCTTTGCGAATATCAGGGATATAGATGTTTCTGTCACTGTGACCAAATACCTGAGAGATAATCAAATTAAAGGAAAGATTCATTTTGCTAACAGCTTTGGAGGTATCAGTCCATGGTTGCTTGGCCCCATGGCTTTGGGCTGGTGGTTGCAGTGCATCATGGTGGGAGTGTGTAGCCCAGGAAGCTACCCGCCTCACAGGGGTCCTCTTAGACAGCATATCTTCAGTGACCTAAGTTTTTCCCAGAAGGCCTCACTCCTGAAGTTTCTACCACCTCTCCAAAGTGTTGCAGGTGAGCCACTAAGCCTTTAAGACGTGGGCTGGTGTGGGACATTTATCCAGACCACAGTAGGGAAGAACAGAAATAATGTCTACAAAGTTCCTGACATGCAGCGGATATTCACGTGTCAGTGTCCACAGTCATTGTTTAGGCCTCAGGCCACGGCTACCGCAACGGCTTCCAAGACATCACAGAGAAAGAGGTGTCGCCATTACTGTGGGAAACTTCTAAGTAGTTGTTCAAAGGGCTGAGGCAGAGGTGTCCAAGGGGGCACAGCATGACAGGAGATCATCCGCCTGGACTCAGCTGTCAGGAGAGGAAGGGCACACGTACTGACATTCCTGGCTGTCATTCCTGATTTCAGAGAAGAGAAACCTGAAGCCTCTCCGTAGTTCAGCTTCCTGGAAAGGCTTAGACGGTGGTGTTGAATAGGAGATGAATTAGGACTGTCTGGAAAGCTTTAACTTGGGCACCACGGAGAATCCACAGATGGAAATGTCTCCGAATGAAAGAGAGAATCAGATGGGAAGTTCCTCCGGGGTCAGTTCCAGAACCACAGTTGTGAATGATGCCGTGTGTGGAAGTCATCGCCCAGGCAGTGCAGTTTCCAAGTTTGCAAATAATATAAAAACTGGAGGCAGAAAAGATAGGGAGGGAAAAGTAAACCAGTTTCAATTTGGTTTGGCTTGTTTCCTATAAAGAACTAAAGGAAATGGAGATGACAAATGTTTTCTCCACTTGAAAAGTATAATAGCAAGCCAGAGGAATAGGAACCATCCCAATAAATACAGAAGCTTCAGCACGCAGAAAGAGTATTGAACATCAATACAGAGATCGCAGAATGGCTGTCAAGAATCAGGAGGCGGGGCCAGGGAGGTGGCTCAGTACAATAAGTGCTTGCCTGGCAAGCACAGGATCCTGAGTTCAATCCCTGGTACCGCAAAAACAAACAAATAAGAATCAGGATGTAGACAGCATCAAGCACCAGCAAGCAGCCATGACAGCAGCAGCATGGAGCTTGAACACAGCGCTGCCCAACCCCGAAAGGGGGCACCAACAACCCCACTAGGAGTGTGTCTTCCAGATGGCAGAGTGTGTCCAGCAAATGGCAGAGTTCTGAAAAAGGAGTTAAAATGTTTTGTATAAATGGGGGTGAGAAAAACACCACTAGGTAGCTGAGGCAAGAGGATCTTAACTTCAAGCCCAGTTTGAGAAACTTCATCGCTTAATGAGACTGTGTCAAAATTTAAAATGAAAGGTCTGGGTATCTGTCAGTACAGAGGCCCTGGGTTCAAGTCTCTGGAAAGAAAGGCCAAAGAAAAAAACTGAGACAAACCAAGAGTACAAATCCTTTAAACCTGAGGTCAGGGGTTGACCAAATTGCTTGGAGACAGGCCAGATAGCAAGCACCTTGGGATGTGTGGGCCACCGCAGCTCCGCCCCAGCTACTGGATTCCACCTTCACAGTAAACACCAGCCATAGACAGTACTTACACCAATATGGTGGAGTTCCATTAAAACTTTATTTACAGAAGAAGCCAGAGGAGTTTGTAGGTCCTCCTGTCCTGGGTAAATAATACCAGTCAGTCATTTCATGCAGAGGTTTGTAGTTTGAAGTAAATTACCCAACAAACAGAGAGAACTATAGATATTAGTACATTGAAGACTTCATGGATTTCTAAAGCTAAAAATTTTGGCACAAAGCATGGGGGGCAGGTTAATGTGTGGGCAGGAGGCCTTTTCTATCCTTCTATCTGAGCAATCATCAAGCTGCTTCCGGCATTAAGTAACTTTTAATTGGCAATTACAGTAAAACAGCAAAGGATAAAAAAACCACCCTAGCCAAAAAGTAATACGACACCCTGTGTGACCCTTAAATCAATCCCCCAAATATCTGTGCCAAGTAAAGCAGCCATACAAGCCTCTGGGCTACTACAATTTTGGGTTCCAGAAAAGAATCCTAGTTCCTAGGGGCTTCCTCCTCACAGCATTCTTTTTATATCCTGCTTGAAACTATCTAAAAACCAGACGTGGTGACCGTCCGCTTCCTGGAGTAACTACAAACCTAGGCACAAATTATCCCCCACCAAAGCTAAGGCCAAACCACTTGCCTCCCTATTACACCCCGTGGAGGCCAGGGTGTGGTCAATTTAGGGAAGGGCTAAAGGTTATTCTACTAAATGAGGAAATCATTTAACTTCTCTGAGCTTTTGCCTCCTTTCTAAAATGGGAAAACAGTAACTTGGTAATAAGAATCGAGTGGCACAACGCATCTACATCTGCTTCCCTGGTGCTGCCTGCTTCCCTTGTGGTATTTTTTTTTTCTTAATCTAAGGGATCTTGAAGCAGGAAAAGAAGTCTTCAAAAATCTTCACGTCCATCTTGTGGACAGGACAGGAGTTCGGGGCTATCATTCTTTCTCAGGCTGCTTTAAATGTGCTTGTTCTCTCATTCACGGTTTCCTTGCAGGATACGGACAGGCCTATGCAGTGCCATTCTTTTGCTCTTTTTATTTAGATACTTCCTGAAATTTCAGGCTTCTGGTTGCTTTCTTATTGTCTAAAATGTCAGTGTTTGGTTGATACTGTTCAAACAGTGATGGAACAACTAGTTGGCCCATGCAGATGTTCTCCCGCCAAGAACAGGCCTGAGGCAGTGGCCTTCCTTCAGCCCAGTCCCACCCAGTCTGCCCCCCCCCGCGCCTTTTTCTCAGCTCTTCTTTTCTAATCTCACCTCCAATGTAGGAGTGCCCTGCGCCCTCCCCACACTCCCGGTCCGAAGGAGCCTGCTTATATCACTAGTTTCCAATTCTTTGTCCACATCAAAACAACTCCTCCCAATATGCAGAATGTACCAGTGAAGCTGTGAAGAACGATAGTGATAATGGTGGTGTCAGCAAAATGACAAGGCACACTGCTGCAGTTGGCCGCTGCAGAGCTCTTACCGCGTACTGAACGCGTTGTCCGTGGCCGGTTCCTATAGCAGCCCTAGGCCGGCACTGCAACACTCTTTGTCTATGCCAGGGGACTTTTGATACTGATCACTCCAGTAAATTGCACACCCTGGTCTACAAAGCTACTAAGCAGCAGAGCTGGTGTTGGAGCCTGGCCCGCAGGTTCTCAAACCTGCGCTCTACCTGCTGTCCACTGTGCTGTCTTGTGGCTGCGGCCCTGTGCACCCCATGGTGGTATTCAGATTTTTTTTTTTTTTTTTTTTTTTTTGATGTGCTGGAAGTTAAACCTAGGGTTCTGCACTGTGCTAGATCCTCAGGCCTGCTGTTGCTGCTGCTGCTGCTGTTGTTAGCATAATTATTATCTTGAGCCAGGATGTTGCTAAGTGCCCAGACTGGGCTACGAGTACTGGGACTATAGGCGTGTACCACTACACCTAGCTCTAGCACCATTGTTTGCAAGGCAACTCAACAAATGTTTATTAAATATTTGTTCAGCCTGCTAGCATTGTGTGGAATGGCGAAGAGAGAACCATGAACCAAGTAAGGGAGTCCACACCTTGAGGTAATAAGTTACAATGTGAGAAAATAAGACCAGCTTGGAAACGGCCGTTAGAGCAATTTAGAGCAACTGGAATATCTGGAAAGGGCTGCGGTAGTGCAAAGAGCTAGAACTTTATCTAGTTCTCAAGTGGGTGGGAAGAAGCTTCCGCGGTAGACGGGAGGAGGGACACCCCCAAACTAATGCCAAAGACAGTCGAAGCAGCCATCTGGACTGCAGTGAGAAGCTTACGTTAGCGTATGGAGCATATTATGTTTGAAAAACCATGGAAGCTCCTCTTCTAAAGAGGAAGAATGTGCCTGTGGCTCCCAGCTTCGAGCCTGTGTTTAGGCCTATCTTGGGTTTGATCGTATTAGTCTATTGGCATGGGAGGCCTGAAATAGCTTGTTGTGCTACACGCAGTCGATGGGCCTGTCCAATGGGAAAATTCCGAGTGGCTACTTGGGCTACATTAGCTGAGCTACTCAAAGGAAACCAAAAACTATTTACTTATTTATTAAATGTATGATATTTAAGCTGATGCCTTTGTACCTGGAAAACAGTGAGAATGAATATATACTGATACGTATTTTTCCACTTGCTCTTCATCAGAGGTCCTGGGTCAATACTACCCTGATGCACAGGGCAGACCCAGAGGCCTTTCGTTGTGAGTGAGATACCCAGACCACATTCCTCCACTCTGGGAAGTCTTCCTCAGGAGACTTGGTTGTAGAGGTCAGCTTGAAAGCAGGGCTTAAGGAGCCAAGGATCAAAAAGCCCTCCTGATGCCACCCCATCACACAGTGGCTGGAGACTTTCCTTTGTGTACTCAGCCACTTCCTGTTCAAATAAGAGCATGTCAGTGTGGAGCACTGCGCATGCGGAGGGGCCGCCTTGACCTCCAGGAGACGGCACCGCGGAGGCCTGTCGGTATCCTGCAAACTTACATGGCAAGGTTTCTTCCTTATGTCGCTAAAACCATTTCTTATACTCTGTCAGCTGGTCCTTCATCTGTCGAGGCTGAAAAGTTGTATTGTCACAAAAAAGCGCACACGGCCACACAAAAGCTCCTTTATTTTGGCTAAAATTATTGTCCAAGAAATCAAGCAATTACGTTTTGGCCCAGTAAAACCGTTAGGGAAGGGAAGTGTGGGTGTGGACAGAAGGTGGGGAATATTAATACACCCACTAGAACCGCAGCCATTTTCTATGTGTGTGTTAATTATGTCCATTCTGTCTTCTCTCATATTCTGATTTGTTAAATTCCAAAACTAACCCAGAAAAATATTTTCTGATTCTCCTTCAAAAGCAGCACTATTTGTGCCTACGCATTCTAAAACTGACCTGTCTAATTCAAAACCTAAATATAAACTGACAGAAATCAGCTACGGACAAATTAAGTTAAATTAATAAATTAGATGTCTAAAATACATCGTCTTGTTTTTGTTTTGGTCCTTTTTTCCTGGAGTCTTTCTCCATAGTTGCTAAACTAGATAGTCTGGAGCAAACTTTAGTCTTCACACCAAGCCCTTTCTCTTACCTTGTCAAACTTCCTAGAGAGCCCTTCATGAGAATCCTCTCCAGAGCTCTTGCTCCCCCTAGTGGCAACCTCCAAGCCTTCATCTACCAACATCCCCTGTAGCAACAGTAAGAGACATAGAGACACACACACACCACCCCAAAAGAAAGATTAATGCTGTTGTAGATTGTTTAGAAAAGAAGAGGAATATCCAAGACAACAACTTTCTAATTACAAGGAAATAGCACAACCAGACAGTTAAATTTTCTGGTGATCCACAGTAACGTGGGGCTGGGGGTGCTGAATCCAGAGCAAGAAAGCCAATTTGTAGACTAAGTCTACCTGTACATAACTGTTCTCTTGAGCTAGAGACCCCAGTTTTACAAATATAAATCAGTACAATTTACAAATATACAAACTAATTTAAACCTGGTCCCAAGGAGATTTTGTTGCAGAACAATAGTCAAGACTTCCGTGAAGGAGAACAGTGGATGCCGGCTCTAGTGTCCACATTCCTTCCTCTCAAGCATCAGCATCCCCATCCTGATTAAATACTTGTGATTTTGCACCTGTGCAGTGGCTCCCTTCCTCTTCTTCACCAACTCTGCAGGATTCTTTTTCAGGTTTCACAATGGGATGGAAAGCGTCATGGCTTAGTTAGCAATGCCAGTTCCTATAGGAGCCAGTAGAGTTACAAAAGCTAACCTAGGACCTGGAGAGCTGGCTCAGTGGAATAAGCACTTCCCTGGCAAGAACAGGGCCTGAGTTCAATCCCTGGTTCTGCCAAAAAAAAAAAAAAAAAAAAAAAAGCTAACCTATATCCAAAATAAAATAAAAATGTATGGTTCAAGCCCAAAGCCGGGGCCACGGGGTGGTAGCATCCCTTGCATGAGATCAGACTGGTATAATATTTCTACTTAAAAAATACATCTGGATATAGACATCTAGTAAACTTGAGACTGGTCAATACCGCATGCTCCCCAACTTCCTCATAATCTTCCCAGTCTCTTTCCCCTCTCACATTTAATTCACCATCTGTGATATCCAGTATTGCTAACCAGAGACACCAGAAATACCAAAGTATGACTTGGAAGTTCCATGTGTACCTAGAGTAATGATTTCCCCTGATCAGCTGGAAAATACACTTCAACTGGGTTTTAGGAAGTTGATAAACTGGAATATAGGAAGTGAAGATTTTTGCCAATGACCATTACTTAAGTTGTAAAAAGACCAGAATAAAAGTAAGAAAAACCTTACTTCTTTGAGCTTCCTGTTGTAGTTTTAATAATTCACAAACACTTTCTATAGGGAAAAAAGAGGAGCTACCAGTTATAGGGAGGCAACTATCCTAATAGATTTGGGGATTTGGCAAACTTTAACTTCTGCCTGTTCATCATGCTAAAATTGAATCATGATCTGTGAGCTCAGCCATCCTGAGCCCTGCTCCTGGCCCCTGCTGTAGCTGTTAAAGCACAGTCTTGACAGTACCCTGAAGCCCTCCCGCTGCCCCAGTACTGAATGCCCAAAGGCATGTGCCAACTTGACCAGGTCTACATTTCTTTCTGTTGCTACAGGATTCTTCTACAGCCAGATGATTCCTTACAAATCTTGGCACCAGTGGAAGCGGACGTGGGCTTCTATACTTGCAATGCCACAAATGCCTTGGGGCATGACTCTGTCTCCATTGCTGTCACATTAGCAGGTAAAAAAAAAAAAAAAAAAAAAAAAAGCTGTTCTGTTCTATTATAGAACCTTTGCTGAGTACAAGTATTATGTGTTACACAGGCCCAAGCACACAGAAGTGTCACAGACTTGTCCCACAAGGAGCTTGTAATCTATAACTAAGATGAAATTTAAGTAAACTGTGAGAATGAAATTAGTGCTCTAATTGATAATTAAACAATATGCAAATAATTTCTTTCTTCCAGCTGAGAGAGCTTAGACTTGGGTAAGTAGAATTTTGATAAGTGAAAGGCAGGCAAGGGCCGGGGAGATGGCTCAGTGGAATAAGCACTTCCCTGGCAAGTGCAAGGGCCTGAGTTCAATCCCTAGTTCCGCCAAAAAAATAAAATAAATGAATAAATAAAATAAAATGTAACAAAAAAAAAAAAAAAAAAGAAAAGAAAGGCAGGCAAACATTCTGGGCAGAAAGAATGGCGTGAGAACAGGTGGTGTCTGCAGCTGAGGCGCACTGGGTGCTGTGAGCTGGGACACTTCCGGTGCCCTCTGGACACCCCAGCTTGTCCTCCTGCCCATGTGTGGTGGGCTCTGAGCTGTACAGGAAGTGGGCATACTGTGGAAGGCTGTGTTCCCTAGAAAGCCTCTCTGATTCTGCTTCCCTTCAGCTGCTGGCATTAACCCACCTGCCAGCACTTGGCCTGCACTCAGAGTTCACACAGCAGTCTGCACAGGTGATCTGAGCACATGGCAGCTCAGGGCACAGTGTCCCCAAGGCTGCGGTCCCAAAATAACATGCGCTTAAAAACCTCTGCACCTATAGGACAAGTCCATGCCTTTCAAGTGGGAAGAGACCTGAGATACCAGCTGGGTCAGTGCCCTCATTTCTCAAAGGCTGGACAAGCTGAGGTCACACAGCTGCTCAGCTAGTGGTGGGGACAAGAAGGGAACTGAAGCCAGCTAACACCCAGCTCCTACCAAGATAGGATTCCCCTTTCTCAGAGCTAGGCTGCATGGTCTTTGTGGTAGTGTTGCATGTGTTCGTGTTCTCTTTGCTGTTCCCTTCAAATGATTCAGTAGATGCTGCAAAAGCTAGCATCACCCACACTGACCTCACCGGTCCATGCTTGGATTACGTTGTCATACTGTACTCAGCAACACGTGCTGCTCCCCTGGGTATCTGCTTAGCAACAGCTTTTCTGCCCCTGTGACCCACGGCTGGTCTGGGAGGGGACCTTTAGCAGGCAGCTTTGCAGGGAAGATAAAAGTATACAAGGCGAGCTGAGAGGCCCTGGGGCAGATTAAAGATGAAATTATCAATGCCTGTTTGTCAGTGGACAAGACGCTCGCTGTCCTCCTAATGTATTCCAGTTGCAGTCTTTATTGTCACTTTCTACAGAGTCCAGATGCTCAACCCCAGCCTTAAATCTCTCCCGCCAACCTGCCTTACCAAGGGCACTGCTGACATCCTCCTAATAGTGGCTGCCCAGGATTAACTCTTCTGCTGCTATTTATTCGGCTTAGGGCTCAGCTCTGCCGCAGACTAAATACCCTGTGTCCACCCAAATTTAATAGGATTGAACCGAGGCAATTGGAACACCAGGCTTGTCTTCAGCTCTCTGAAGAGGAAGTAGTGAAAGCTACCAACAGATTCAAAGTGAGAAAGGAGAAGCAGAACAGGGAGAGGCAGTGGGGAAGGAGCGGCCGTGGGCTACTGACTGGTCACAGATTCCACAGCCAGGGCCCAGAGAGCTGGGTCGCTCGCTGAGTTCCAGCTGCTGAGGTCTGTTGGCGCTGCTAGTGATCTGCGCTGGGGACCCTCAAAGGAAGCTGTGCATGCATCTGATGCTTGGGAGGGCATCTGCGACTTTCTCTGGACTTAGCATCCACACCTGGGTGACGCATCTGTGCCTAAGGGCTGGGGGCTCCTGGGCTGCTGTGTGGGACACTCTTGCCAAGCATCCTGAGGCACAGCGACAAATGCCACCACATGTTCTGCTCTGTGCTGTCTGCTGATCCACGGGGGCACTGATGGATCTGTGACTCCCTGGGAAGCAGCTACTACAGTTACTTCAGTTGTGTGCACCACAATCTTGCTCAGTGGTATAGAAGATTCTGGTATAAAAGCAATTACATTTTTACCTAGACTTGGGTATAAATGCAGGCTACGAAGGAGAAAATTTTGATCTCAAGATTATTGAGAGGCCAGCGAGCTAGCTCAGGGATCTAAAGCGTCTGCTTAGGCAAATGTGCAGAGACCCAGGTTCCATCCCAGACACCACATGCTGCACCAGCTCCACCACCAGGGCAGGCTGAGCAGGCCACGAAAAAAAAAAAAAAAAGATAACTGAGTATCCCCATGATTTTGTAAGAAAAGTGCAGAGCTCAGTCTTGCTGCTGCGCCTACCTGAGCCAGCTGTGGAGAATCTGGTCTACAGCAGTCGCGGGAGCAGGCATAACCTGCCTGTGGGCCAGAGCCTGTGAGTCTAGCTCTGAATCTTAGCTCTTCCCTGCTGAGCTGGAGTACAGAGCCACTTCTCCAAACTCACTGCTTTCACGGCTTCTCCTGTGAAGTGGTGGTGACAACCTGAAGCGGAGCATCCTTGTGAAGACCGCTGCGTGCTCATGAGTGGGCCTGGTGCATAGCAAGCATGCGGGGTTTGTTAGGTGCTTTGTTCCTCTAGTAATAAGACTAACCCACAAAAGCAAAGGCAGCTTGCCTCTTCACCACGGGAGGCTCCTCCTCAGCCACCACCAAATGTGCACCACCCTCCTTCAGTGGCTTTCTCTCCCAGTCTTGGTGGCAGCTCAGGAAAGTGGGTGGGGCGCCCCAGTCAGGCCAGGGAAGCAGCCTGTGATGGACGAGAGGGGCTTCTTGAGCAAGCCCTCTCCCCTTGAAATCCCTGGGCTCCTATGCCACAAATTCCACCTCTCAGATTCACTGTCTTGCTCTGCACAATTTTTCTTGTAGTGTGAAAGCACTGTTTAGTTTCAGGCATACTAATTCCAGCAAAGTGGCCCTGCCTTGCCCAATATTCTTGGGCCTATACAATATCATCTTCACAGCCTTTTTCTTCCCTCCAAATTCATCCATATGTGTTCATTTTATCTTTGTCTTATAAGCCTCGGAAACTTGTGCACCCTGCAACTGCCAGCATGCAGACGCCTGGATTACCCTGTCCGCCTCTCTGGGGCAATCCCAGAACCCAACAGTGCAGCCTTGTAGACCCCAACACATGCACTTCCTCTCTACCTGGTTCCTTAGCTGAGCGCCTGTTTCACTGCTCAGAGCAGAGGTCCGAGAGGCTCAGGCGGAAAGAGGACTGAAGGGAGGAATTTTAAGAATGTTGCCAGAATACCACAGGCCCAGCATTTTAGCACTGACCGCTTTTTAGACAGGATCCTAGGACTGCAGTTCCCATGGGCAGCGATAAGAACAGGGACAGGGCAACCCCTTGGCGTGTAGTCAGCTGCAGCCAGCTCCCAAATCCAGAGATGTGGGCAGAGTCTTGAAGGAAAACAGTAGTTTCCAGGCAAATTGCTTCGGTCTGGACCAGCGGGAGGGCAGGTGCAGGCTCTCCCGGTGTGGACCCCGGCGAGGTCAGAGCCAAGGGAAGCATGCTTGGCTGCTGTTGACTGAGTCCACACAGGCGCAGAGGGAAAGCCTGCCCGACCTCGTCAGTGAGGATGAGAAGGTGAGGGCTGAGGGGCGGGGCTCTTTCATTGGAAGGACACAGATGGGCCCGTCAGACTTGTCTTAGGAGGGGAGACACAGAAAATATCTCCCTTTCCTGGTGTGTTTCTGTCATGTTTTGTGAGCCAAAGAGCTGACACATATTGTGTCTACTAAAGATGTTAGAGAACTTCACTGGGAAAGTCATAATAAAAGGTAGAGGGTACATATATATTTTTTTTTCTCTGCTCTTCCTTATCATAATGTAGAACTGTGTTAAAAGATGAGCCATTGTGTAAGATTCTCCTAATGCCAGTCATGCTGAATGGCCTCCCCGAGTTCTTCACCTCCCAGCCCTGCTGTCTGGAGCAGAGCTTGTTCGCAGTGGGCCACCCCGTGAGGTGCCGTCCCAGGGTGAGGGCCGGGGAAGGACACTGCTCTCATGCACTGTGGAAGGGCGAAAGATCTAACCGTCCCAGCAATCCTCAGGTCCCTGTGCTGATAGCCACTGACCAATCCCAGCTGCCACGGGGGCCTCATTGTTCCGTAGAACACTGAGTTGTCAAAGCCCTTGCCCTCCTTAAGCACTGACATATAAAATGCCCACCAGAGACCCCCAGAATATCTAGAACTTACATAAAATAGATGAGAGTACAACAGGGCATCAAACTTACTCGCTTCTCAGTAGACTAAAGGAAACAGAAGGGTCCGAGTGGTCTCAGCAAGCCCATCTCGCGCTCAGAAAAATTCTCCCTCTCTCCAGTGGGACGCAGAGAAGGTTTGTGCTATCCTGGCTTGTGGTTTCCAGGAGAAGCTGCAGTTCTGATGTGCCTTGCCTGGAGCTCTGTGGGGGACATGCAAAGGGGGTTGTGACAGAACTGCTTGGCGCCTTCCTCCCTGCAGGGTTATCGCATGCAGCTGAATAATTAGAGGTGGTGGGCGCCCTCGCAACCCGGCACACTGGCTTCAGAGATGTTAGCACTAAGCAAGATAGCGGTGCCACGCAGGGCAGAGAGGCATGCAGCGAGCCTGAGGGTGCTCAGCAAGGGCCAGCCCCGCTCGCCTCTGAGCTCCTGCGGCGGCAGCGGCGTACCCTTTAGGCCAGCAACCCATCAGCTACGTAGGGTCTCGGGCACCAGAGTTCCAGCCTTCCTCATTTTTGTGCCAGGTAACTGGTACAAAGGACAGATCCAACTACTACTTCTTTTTCAACTTTACTGAGATGTAACTTACCTATAAAAATCCATTGTGAGAGTACAATGCAGAGATTCGTTTAGGAAATTTACATAGCTTTGTAACCATTGTGACGATCGTTTTCAATTTTGCAGCTGCTTGGCAAGCCACCGCTCCTGTCAGGCAACCTCCACTTGCACGAGCGGCAGGCACCTGTGTGTTACCACAGCGCTGTGGCACACAGTCTCACAGTGCAGAGATAGCGGCGCCTTGCCTCTGTGCAGCTCTAGGCAGTGCAGATTACACAGTTTGTGTTGTCGTCCTTCAATACAGACTTTTTTCATCTAGGGTATTTTTAAGACTGATCCATGTCGCAACATGTATGCTATATGGCTTTTAGGGCTAAATGATCCATTTTATGGAATATTATTCCTTTTTACTATAAAATACTAATCGATTGTACACATAAAATACCTTTTATTCTTCTGTTCATCAAAGGATAGAGCCTTAGGTTTCTGCTTTTTATTGCTGTGGCTACTGCTGCTGTACAGACTCCAGCACGGTTCTTATGTAGGTGCATATTTAGTTCTCCTGGAAATGTAGACTCCAGAGTGGCCCTGCTGGGTTACGGGGGTCACTTGTGCTTAGCTGTTGTAGGAACTCCTGTCTGTGCTCCAGAGAGGCCGCGCCACCCCCACGTCCTCCACAGACCTGAGGCCCCCAGGCTCCACGGGCCCTCCAGCACTTGTGACTGTCACTCTCACAGCAGGCATCTACACGAGTGATGCACTGTCTCTCTGTAACTTCCACTTCCACAGGGCAGTGTTCTCCTGTATCTCCATGTGCTTTTCAGTCTTTTCTGCACCTTCTTTCTTACACTGGCAAACCTGATGGTGCAAATAGTGAGTACGGGCTCTGGACTGCTTCTGCTATTTGTAACAAATTGCCACACACAGGAGACCAAGCTTGGCAAGAATCAAACACTGATGGAATGTGTGATTTCCTTCTTTCTGAAGAGATTTCCTGCTCTTTTGAGTTGTTGCAAGACCCTAATCCCCCATGGCCTAGGACAGTGATCCCCATTCTCTTGCTGGCTGTAAGCTGAGGGCCCTTCTCAGCTTCTCAAAGCTACAGCAATCTCCAGGTTTGGTTCCCTTCCCTGCATCTTCAAAGCCCATGGTGACAGACTGACCCCCGATCTTGGTTCTCTAGCAAATTCTAGTCCCCCTCCTTTGATTGTAAGAGCTCTTGTAGTTAGACTGAGTTCACAGTGATGGTGAACCTTCTAGAACTTTCAATGATATAGCCCAGTGTGGCAGAAATGCCACACATGCCTCACCACTGACCTGGGATAGCCTCGCTACCTTGATCAGCAACCTTACCCTTCAGGAGATTGCACTCCCAAAAATTATAGCAGAGAGCTGGGGAGATAGCTCAGCAGTCCAAGAGCCTGCCTGGAAAGCACAAGAACCCAGATTCACCCCCCAGTACTGCATGCCATGCCAGCCCCGGAACACCAGACATACCATGCTGGTCACCAAAACTGGGCATGTGGTGCACACCTATAATCCCAGCACTGAGGAGGCCGAGATAGGAGGATCACTCTGAATCTGAGCTATACACTAAGACCCTGTAATGACATTAAAAATGAAATACAGCAGAGGTGGCCTGTATTTAAGACAAATATTCTTTAACTAGGATGTGCTAAGATATGAAAAAAAATTAAACTACATTTTCATTTGTTCATATAATAAATATGATTTTAAATTTTTTTAATTACAACCTAGTAATTATTTTCAAACAAAATGACGATATATACCAGAGTTCCTGGTATCTCTCATAGACAGCGTATTAACAAGTATTCCATGCTCTCACAACAACGTGCTACAGCCAAACTGACAGCTTAAACATTACGGCTGAACAAAGCGACCCCAGGAGCATCTTCCCCAGACACTGAGCCTGTGCACCTGACATGTGCAGCAGCACTTAGGGAAGCGTCTGCTCGTGTCCCTCAGCTCAGCCGTGACCTCCCAAAGGTTAAGCCACTTTCAGCCTGGACTCCCTTGTGCCGTGTCACAGACTCCAGGGACGAGACACAGGCATGTCTGCAAGGCCAGTATCTGCTGATCTACCCTGTCTGGGAGACACCGCTCCTTCTTACCTCACTGCTGCAAAAACAAAGAAGTAAGAGCAGCACTGACGGGCCTTCCGGCTTCTCTAAGGTCAAACCAAAAACGTTCTCCAAACAGCCGCACTTTTTAAAAGATCTGCTCATTTATGACTAAGCCAACCAATTCAAATGTCTAAAAATTCTCTTGGGACTACACATGTTTGTCCCCTGAACATGATGCGGATGTCACCTGGAGCCACTAGCTAAACCTGCCACCTCCCATAGCCACTTGTGCACCTCACTTCCCAGGGACAGGTTATGACAAAAATGTCATCTCCGTGTATTTAATTAGATTCTGCTGACTAAAACCATGCAGCTCTTTGGAGATAAACATTTAGTCATTTACTATGACTAATAGAGAAAGCTTATTTTAATCATGGCAGAAGTTAGGGGAAAGTATTGGCCTCATTACCAAATCTAGAAGCAGATTCAAACCTGTAAACCTGCTTCCTGATCATAAACAGAGAAGAGTTAAATAAATGCACTCTGGGCTCTCTTTTAGGCCTAAAAGTTCTATGACTCTCTTCCATATAAATAAAGGGCAACAAGATCACTCACCATTAGCAGCTATAAACTCCTCTTACCTGAAATTCCAACATTGAAAATTCATTCCACATCTATTTGGGGAATAGGAAACTGGTGGCAGAGAAGAAGTATTTAAAAAAAAAAAAATCACATACGAGAGGAAAAGTTCTCTAAGGACACAGGATAAACAGATTTGAGAGAAAGCAAATGCTGACTGAGCAGGTAGAAACAGGAGGTGGGAGATCTCAGCAGCAAGAATTTCGAGCTATAAAATGGCATTTAGAAGGAGAATCAGACTAAGAAAGAAATAGTGGGTTTTAATGTGAATATTAAATATGACAAAGCAACTCTTGCTGACATTTCTAGGTAGAAGGATCTTGAGAAGCTGCTGGCCTGTACAATAGTAATTGGGCGTCAGTAGGCGGTGCCTGTTAGGCTGATGTCAGTCAGGCACATTCATCAGGACTTTCGCAGGTTCTCGCTGATCTCGGCCTCCTAAATTTAGCTCTTCAGCCTTAAAGTCCTTGTATGAGAATTGTCGCTTCAGGGGTGTTCAGAGGTCTCATTCTGGAGCCCTCGTGGGGCGCCCGTGCCAGTGAAGTGCAAGCAGAGGTTGCACCTGTAAAAACAGCCCTGGGTCAAGCTCGCACATGCCCAGGCTCTGCCAGGTGGCTAAACCGTATTAAATGAGCCGCTTAGTCTCAGACATTGAAAGCACCTGCGCGGGATGTCCCAAGCTGCGGCCTCCATTGTCTTCTTTGCCTTTCTCTCGAACTGAAATTTGGGTCTGCCGTGGACATCACTGCTGTCATCTTGGACAGCCCAGGAGTACTGCCTGGGAGTCACACTTGGTTCCACAGCTTCTCTGAAAATGAGGGTTCCTGGGGGTCTCCAGCAAGGACAGCTGCATGGGACAGTAAGCTCTTGGCATCTTTCCAGAGAGTGACACCAGTCAGAGCGAAGCCACTGTACTTAAATCACTTTTTCCTAATTACACTGTCTCTCAGAATTCTTCAAAATGGAGCCGCTTCGGTCCTTCTGGACAGCTGTGTCCCCGTCCTCTTGCCTTTCTTCTTCTTCCTCTTTTCCCTTTCCCTGCTGTGTTTCCTGAAGTTCCCAGCACTGCTCCGCCGCCTTCTCACTGGCCTAGCAGGCACATGCTAGCGAAAGCTCCTGTTTTCTTGAACCTCACCCTGTGCTAAGGCATTGCCCTAATAGCTCTGCATGCGTTGTTCTGCTTAGACACGTGAGGATCGCAAACCACCCCAGCACTGGCATGCTTCCCGGCAGCCTGCAACTTCTTGACAAGATCTTTCCTCTGCCATTGTTTATTTTTTCTATCTTGCCTCTCTCCTGGGGAATAAATATTCATACACACTTCCTAACTCAGGTCACCTGCACTGGACACTCAAAATCTAAATCTTTTGAAGAGTAATTCATTTTTGATAGTAAATGATAAAAGAAAATCAATTTCAAATGACATTCATGAGCTGTGACGCTAGAAGACTCAAAAGGCGATGCAGCGATTCGTTTCTTCAGTGGGCCAGCATCTGCAGTAGCAGGTCCATACCTGTCTATCCATATGAGATAGTGTGCATGTGCTGGGCTCATGTAAAGGTCTCAAAGAGTTGCGCAAGAGCTGTAGTTTGGGACAAGAAGAGGCCCTTGGCCTCTTTCCTTATTGCGTTTGTTAGAACTCGGTCCTGTACGCTGGCCGAAGTGCAAAGAGGCTATGAGCTGGTCTAGCTGTGTACCCAGAAGTGAGAGAGAAGGGCTTTGGCTTAGACAACCAGTATTTCAAAGATTCTGTTCTTGCAGGCCTGAACCACAGCCTGACAAAAATGTAATTGCAGTGCTCTTTACTCTTGGCTTAGCTCAAAACCAAATTTCCCATCCTCTGGTTCCTCTCTCAGTCACCGTTACACTGGGCAATAAGATTCCTCGAGCACATGTATTTGGTTTCCTGTCCCAGTGGGTTTTGCTTTTACCTGGAGAAGCGCATGATGGAAAGAGGCCCAAGCAGGGGCCCAGCACAGGCAGCAGGTGTGCTTCACCTCTGAGCCTTCATGCCTGGGCTGGGCAGCAGTCTTCAGGGGTCCACTATGAGACCCCTGAGGAGCAGGGCCCGCCTCGTTTATCTGGGTACCTTCGTGTCACAGGGGTCGCGGAGTCACCCTCCTTCCTGGGTGGCTTTACTTCCATATGAGCGGACATGCGAGGCTGAGCTGTCCACTTTGCCCATCGTACAAGGGCCGCCCTTGCAGGCAGGAGCCCCTGCATCTCCTCCGGTGTTCCTTGTAACAGGATTTCAACCCACAGACTAAGGGGTGCGGTGCCTTCCACAGGACCTGAGCCACCATGGCTGAACACTTCAGTCCATGCCTGGCCCACGTGGAAGGAGTGCAGTCCTCATGTGAGAGCTGACAAATTTAAGTGCTGTCTTCACCTCTGCTTTTCCTAAATTTGTACAGCTACAAAAGGCGGTCTAATCTGTCTTGTGTCTGGTTCACATTAAATTATAAATGCAAGTAATTTCACAGATTAAATAAAAATAATAATAAGTAACCCTACCAGTTTCCATAAATTGTCACCCATCTAATCTGTAACTGAAGCCAACTTGCTCAAACTAAATGGTTTCTCATGACACGTGCATGGCGCTGCCAGCTTCTTACATAGGCCCTGGGAGGGTGGCCTTGCCGCTATTTTCTCTGTTTCACCTCTCCCGAAAGCTTTTTGACTCAGTGTGCCAGGCACACTTTTTGGCACTGTCTTAGCAGAAGCATATGATTTATTATTTCATTCATTCATTATATATTTTCTCCTTAGTTACCTTAGATAACTAAGGTAATTAAACTAGTATCCATTCAACTGGTTGATGTATTTTAGTTGACCATAAAATTCAGAGCCACACCTTCAAAAATTCTACTAGAAAACTACTGATGTCTCCAAAGAAATTTCTTGGCAGGAAGCAGAAGAACCAGTTTATCAAAACTAAGAGCAGTGTACTGAATATTAAACGTAAATGTATGTCAGAGCTACCCAGGAGCCTATTTGAAATAGAAGTTAAGCTGTCATCCTCTGCTGGTCAATCTTAATTGTCAGTCTGACTGGATGGAGAGGCTCTTGGGTGCGTGGCCCACTCGTGGGCAGCCCACTGGTGTTCTCGTCTGGATGTGCTGGTAGAGGGACACCTTCGGGGGCGCATCTGCGTCACGCCCTCCTGCGGTGCTCTGCTTCCCCTCAAAGAGGCTCTGCTCTGCCGTGCCCCTCTGCCATGAGGTTTCTGCTTTGGAGCCAGCCAGAGAAACTTGTGAAGCCATGAGCAGAATGAACGCTGCCCTGAAGTTCTGTGACTCAGGTACTTTGTCCCCACAAAAGGAAGCCTGCCCAAGTCTGACCTTCTGGTTTAGTGCATCGAGAGTGAAATATGCATGTATGTGTGTATATGTTCGTTTTTCTAATAGCTGTGGGAAGGTCAGTCGATTGAGACACACCGTTTTCATTACAAGTTTCATTTGATTGTAAGTACTTGGGTAACTCCATGCTCTGACTTAGCAGCGGTTCATGCAGGCCTAGGTGCACATAGGACTGGCCGTGCTAACAGCAGCATTTCCACCAACAGGAAAGGGGCCATTATTCTTCAGCAAAAGTGCAACATAATTAATTAAGGGCTGAATTTCATTCAGTGACATTTGAATTTTATAGCTATGCAGTTGCAGCTATAAAAACCACCTTCATTATTAAATTCCTGTAGGAAAAAATAACGTGGTGATTGTGAGGCGAGAACCATGGCCCCCAGCCTCATTTCCCCGTCAGCACGGTTGTTTTTGTAGTGGTGAGGCAGCTCATGTACTAGAATAGGACAGGTTGTGTTTCCAACAAGGGCCCTGCGGGTTCTGGCGCACCAGGCTGTAGACAGAGATTTGGGGTCCCTGTGACAAGCACAGAACTTCAGGTCAAAGGCCTGGTGTTCCATTCAGCCTTCGTACGACTTGCCAGTTCTGAGGTGGTGGACACACCATGGAGCCTTTCTGACCTGAAGTTCTTTGTCTGCATAAATGACAGTCATGCTTCGCCTGTCTGCCTCTCTTTGGGACTGAAAACATTTCAGATAATGCACATAGCACACTATACACACATGTTCTTATGTAATACATATCCATTAAGGACCTACTGCATTCCAGGACTAGGTGGCAAGAATAAAGAAAAGAACAGGAAAGGTGTGGTCCTGGCTTTTATGGAGAATGTATGGTAGAGCATAGTAGGGGAAGAGGCCACAAGGGAAGCACAAACAGCACACATGATCAGGAAGCCCTATGACAAAACTGGCAAGGAGATACATAATACCTCGCGGTGCAGTGAAGTGCTGTGTGCCTCAGATGCAGGAGGTAAAAGGCCTCATGGGGTGATACTGTTTGCACAGACAGGAATGACCAGAGGACCATAACCACACAGAACTCTGCAGATAGAAGATTTGGGAACAGACCACCCCATGCTGCCAGCCTGCAGGAAGGAAGGAGGACAGAAGGAGGACAATGTGCCGGGTCGCCGTGCTGCTGCGAAGTGCGGCCTCCGTGAGGGCGTCGTTGCGGAGGGGAAGCGCGGCCATGAAGACAAGCCTGAAGCTTTGTTCAGGTTGCACTGAAAAGCATAGAGAAATTCAGCAGAAATCCTGGGTGATCTGAGTTATGTTTTAGAGAATCACTCCAGCTGCCTTAAGAGACTGTAGCAAGGCAAGAGTGGAAGCAAGCAGACCCTGCAGTTAGGCCCTGGAGCTGCCCAGCCAGAGATGGATGTGGCCTGAGACTAGAGCACAGGTACAGTCAGGGGTGGACTGAGTGGAGTCTGAAAGGCGAGAGAGCACGGTCGGGTGCCACTGCTAGCTCAGCGGCAGAGTGGGCTGGCTCCACTTCTCCCCGCATTTACTACGCAGTTAGCGCAGTAGGGAATCCCACATCTTCGCATCAGGTTGTACACATTAGTAAATGCGTGAAATGAGGGGAAAGAGTAGACGTGCAAAGCCTGCCTGCATGTGCACGAGTAGGACTCCCAGGCACCGAGGCAAGTTGTCGCTCTTACACCTGCTTCCAGAGATCTCAGTTGCCCACACCTGGGGGGGGGGGGATAGGGGCAGAGGAGGCCGGAGAGGAGCAGCTAAGAGAGGAAGCTATGGGCAACTAAAAGCTGAATAGATAAAGGAGACACCGGAATGCATAAAAGCAAGCATGAGACTCGAAGAATATGTGTGGAATAAGGTTTTATTCCCCATTAATAAAGGTAAAGGGGGGCCAGGGAGATGGCTCAGTGGAATAAGTGCCTCCCTGGTAAGCACAAGGGCCTGAATTCAATCCCCAGTTCCGCAAAACAAAAAAAAGTTAAAAAGGCAAAGGGTAGGTACCAATTAAGGAGTGCCTAGCCATGAAGTGGTTAAAACAAAATTAAACCCATTTGATTTACAAAAGATTAGGCTTTAAGTATAGAAAAATGATCTCTTGTGGATCCTTGCTTCCCAATGGTGCTTAAGAAATGAATCTTCTCATTGTATTTTATGATCACATTTACGAAGTATTGTATTTTTCCCAGCTGATATATTCTCCTAAAGCACCATGTAGATAGAGCCCCTCCTCCCGAAGTTAGCGTAGATCACACTTCTCCCTGCTAAGGGCAACTTACACCTCACGCACAGGGTACACGAGATGAAATGTGGGGCTCTGCAACAGCAGAAATCTGGGAGACTAATGAACAGTCCACACAATTTACAAAATTGTGAATTTGTTGGATTTTCCTTTTTCCTTATAAATCCTAAAATTGAAGTTGAAGAAGTCAGCTACTAGGAAATGCCAATGACTACTTTTTAAAAAATAAAAGCCTTTGTGAAAGCTGGTGCTCTCACGAGCCAAAGCACCAGAACAGGGGCAGCAGAGCAAGGGCCAAGAGATCTAGAAAACACTGCTCCTCTGGCCAATGTCGCAGCTCACAAGGAGACCCTACCGCACACCAGCAAAGCTGAGTAGGGCGCCCAGACCTACCCGGAAGACCAAAGGGAGGAGCTTCCGCCGTGCCCACCTCCGCGTGGATGGCTCCAGAGAAGGCGAGGGCGCCCATCCTTAGCCGGGTGTAACGTGGACACCTCCTTTGCCCGCTCTTCCCTCTTCCTCCCGCCACCAAGAGCCCAGCAGCAGGCAGGCTCCTCCTGTGGGGCCTCGGTGAAGGCCACAGGGAGCCAGCGCCCTCGCCCTGGCCAGCAAGCAGGAGCGGCCCTGATGGGAAGGCACACCAGGACCCAGCCTTCTGCCTCCACGGGGTGCTACCACGCAGCACCTCCTGCTGCCGTGCCCAAGCTGTTTCAGGAAAAGCCAGAGAAAACTTCAGGTTTAAATAAGATTCAAGAGACTTGGAGCACCCAAAGATGTGCCAAGCACAACTGGAAATCATTCGTTGTTCAAAACTACAATTTTCTCACTCTTCAAAGTAGTGTAAATCTTTGCAGCATAGTATTGCAGGAAGAGAAATTAACAAGCATAGCGGTTAGAAAAAAAGAACTTTGTTTTTGCACATGGAAGGAATCTCCAAAAGAAAAACTAATTTAACAAAGTAATGAACTACTAAAAGTTAAGCAACCGAATTTCTATGATCTTACATACCAGCACTGAACAATGAAATTAATAATACAGTGTCAGTTACTACTTCTCACAAGAAACATTTGGAAAGGCTGTCAGGTAGCTCAGCAGACTAAGCGCCTGCTTAGGCAAACGCAGGGGCCAGGGTTTGATCACCAGCATGCTGTGCCAGTCTGGGCCCCAGGGCGTGCTGAGATGGTGATTGAGACTGGGCACAGTGGTGTGTACCTGTAATCCCAGCACTTGGAAGGCTGAAGAAAGGAAAATCACTGTGAGTACAGCCTGTGCAGGAGACCCTGAAAACCCTGTACAAAAAGAAAAAAAAAAAAAAAATTGAGGTGAGAGTCTTAACAAAACATAAGGAGGCCTGTAACCTGGAGACTAGAAAACACTAATTTAAAAAAAAAAAAAAAAAAACTAACCATCTAAATTAAAGAAAGTAAATAGACATGTGGTGTTCCATGGCTTGAAATATTCAACGAATATATCCATTTCTCCTAATTGATACAGTTAATGTTGTCATTCCTATCAAAATCCTAGCAAGATTTCATAGACACAGAAAAGATTATTCTTAAGTGTATATAAAAAGGAAAAACAACAAAGAAGAGTGCAGTTGGAGGAATCAGCCTCTCTGATTTTAAAATTGCTGTTACAGTAATTATGAAGGTGTGGTATTAGTGGGGGCATGGAGACACGTACAGAGCCCAGAAGTGAACTTGCACAAATGCACCTGACTGACGTTGACCAAGGGCCCACACAGTCAGGAAAGGCAGCAACTGGGTATCCATAGCCAACAGTCCGAAGAACTCCGCCTGCCTCTCACACCTTACACCACAGCTGTGCACATAACCTATACAAAGAAACACTGCTAAGTTGGATTTTATTCAAGTTGAAACCTTAAATCCATGAAAGATGATGTCAACAAAGGCAAAAAGGAGAAAACACTGATGAACCACTGACCTAAGAACTGATGTCTATATAAAACTCCAAAATTCAATAAAAAAAACTAATTAAAATGTATTCAAATTACACAAATAAGGCTGGAGAGATAGCTCAGTAGAATAAGCGCTTGCCTGGCAAGTGCAAGATCCTGAGTTCAATCCCCAGTACCACAAAATAATAATAATAATAATACACAAATAGACATTTAATCAGAGGGTGTACATGTGGCACATAAACACTTGGGGTGGTCAACTATTAGGGCTGAGATGTAGAATATCCCCAAAACTCTCCTGTGATAGCAGCAGGACCTTCAGTGTGCAGTCCTGAGGATGTCTTTGCCACTGGCAGGTTCATCCTCAGCAGGGCTCAGCTGCTTATGTGCAGTGCAGAGGCAGGGCCGCCTGGCAGGGAGCCACTGTGGGGAAAGCCTGCAGATCCCCCTCCCAAGGTCCTCCCTCTTCCCTGTTACAATAAGCAGGTTTCCTCCTCTGAAGCCCTAAAGACATGCAACCTGTTCTATCTTTTCTGACTTGGATTGTACCATGCATTGTACCCTCAGACTGTACCATGAACTGTCTGTGCCATAGACTATACCCTTGGACTGTACCTGTGGACTATACCATGGACTGCACCCATGGACAGTACCAATAGACTGTACAATGCATGGTACCCTTGCACTAGACCCATGGACTATATTCATGGACTGTACCCATACATTACACCATGGTCTGTACCCTTGGACTGTACCATGGACTGTCTCCCATGGACTGCAACATGTACTGTATCCATGCACTGTATAATGAACTGTATCCTTGGACTATTTACATGCACTATACCATGGATTATATCCTAGGACTATATCATGGACTTCACCCTTGCACTGTACCATGGTCTACAGCATGGACTATACCCTTGGACTGTACTGTGGGCTGTACCATAGACTTTACTCTAGGACTATATCATGGACTTCACCCTTGCACTGTACCATGGTCTACAGCATGGACTGTACCCTTGAACTGTACTGTGGGCTATACCATGGACTATATTCTAGGATTATATCATGGACTTCATCCTTGCACTGTACCATGTTCTACAGCATGGACTGTACCCTTGGACTGTACTGTGGGCTGTACCATGGACTGTATTCTAGGACTATATCATGGACTTCACCCTTGCACTGTACCATGGTCTACAGCATGGACTGTACCCTTGAACTGTACTGTGGGCTGTACCATGGACTATATTCTAGGACTATATCATGGACTTCACCCTTGCACTGTACTATGGTCTACAGCATGGACTGTATCCTTGGATTGTATTGTGGCCTACACCATGCACTGTATTCTAAGACTGTATCCATGGACTGTACCCATCAATGACTGCACCCTAGGACTATATCCATGGACTGCTCCCATGGACTATACTTTGGACTCTTCCTTGAAGTGTACCCATGGGCTATACTGTGGACTCTGTGCATGAGAAAATATGAGCCTCCCCTTTAAGTTGTGGGTGTCAGTTATTGTGTCTCAATGAAAAAGAAAGTGATTAAGACAAAGGAAGTGACTTATCACTATCAGAATGAATAAAATAAAACAAAATGACACCAAAAGCTGGCCCAGAAGCAGAGAGACTGAGTAACTGGACTGCACTGTCCATGGACATATAAAATTGTAGGGCCTCTTTTAATACTGGATAACCTAGAAGTTCCATTGCTGGGCATTTACCCCAGAGAAGCGAAGACAGTGCCACAACTTGATCCAGAATGTTCACAGCACTTTTATTTCAGTGTCACAATCCTGAAACAACCCAGCAGCTCTTCAGCAAGCAAATGGCTAAACAAAGTGTAGTGCACCCTGCCGTGGTATGCTGCAGACTATGGAGCCATGACGTCATGTCCAGCCTGGAAGAATCCCCGGAGAATTATTTTGAATGAAAAAAAAAATCAAAAATTACATATTGCATGATTCCATTTATATAATATTCTTCAAATGACAAAATTATAGTCATTGACATAGATTGTAATAATTGGCAAAGAAGTCAGAAGGGACCCTGGTACTGATGAATGCAGTTTGACCTTATTAGTGTTGCTATGGAGACCACGATGTTGCACTCCTGTCTCCGTTACAGGCACGGGGTCGTGTGCGTAGAACTGCCGTGTGCTGCTCCTTACAATGGCATGTTGAATTGCCTCCAAGCAAGAAGATTAAAAACAAGCCGTTAGAAATGTAGTTTGCAGGGTCACTTGTTAATTGAATGATTAAGTTGCATAAATCATCCTGGATTGTGTACCATGCTCTGTCTTCAGGCATGTCAGTCCTTGTCCTTTTTCTGAAAAGATCAGTGTGTGGATGGATGATTTCTATTGTGAAGTTATACTATTTAAGGGAAAACGTGACTAGTGCAAAAAGCCTGGGAAGACCAGAGTTCCTTGTTGGCTGCCCTTTATGTGAAGCCTACAGCCGCCGTCTGGTGACATGTCACATTCTTTCTCATCTCTAGGAAAGCCACTAATGAAAACATCACGAATGACTGTGGTCAACACGGAGAAGCCTGCGGTCACCGTGGACATAGGAAGCACCGTCAAAACAGTGCAGGGCGTGAACGTGACGATCAACTGCCAAGTTGCAGGTGAGCAGTTGCCCTCTGTATTCATTCATTTAAATACTAATGGGAAGGTGCCAGGGAGATGGCTCAGCAGCACAGTGCCTGCCTGGCGAGCACAAGGTCCTGGGTCCAATGCCAAGTACCACAAAAAGGAGCCTTATGCCAGGTTGTGGCACACCAAGACAAACTGGACACAACTAGCCAGGGACTAAGACAGACAGGAGAACTAAGTGTAAGCCTCAGTCACTCAGAAATTACAAAGCAAAAACCTCAAGGAGGAAAACTTGATTCTGGCTGGGTACGATGAGATTTGGGCATTGTAATAAATGTCTGTAGGACAAGTCACAGTTGTGTGTATTCAGGCTCCATGTGTGGCATGGAAGGCCCAAGCCATGCTGCCTCGCGTGCTTGTTGCCCCACTTGCCTGTCATCTGGGTGTTTTGTTCGCTTGTTCATCTCAGTCTTTTGCACTGATACAAACATGGGAGCCTACGGGTTCCAAGAAGATGTGAAATTCATGAAATCTGGGACCCGCCTGGTCTTGCAGGAACAGTGTGAGTGCCAGCCCGGAGCCCGGGGTGGCAGAAGTGGTGGGGAGGGCTCGGGCTCCAGTACAGTGCGTTATGACCAGGGCACAGCTGGCCATCACTGCCAGTGCAGGACTCCAGGGAGAGCAGGGCCTGTGACACCAAGGAGCCGTGCTCCCAAGAGTATGTTGCTGTAGCGCACACAGTGGACTGAGGAAAGGGGCCTAGGACAGAGGGCCAGTGTGGGAGCTGATGCTGGGCTCGGAGAGGAGGTCTTGGGACCCAAGCTCAGGAGTAGATAAACCTGAAAGCCGGGCAATGAGTCCTTAGGGAAGACAGCCCATGCCATTCAGAGTCCTGATGCAGGCGTCGCCCTGCACAAGGGCTTCCAGAGGCCAGCAGGGAGCAGGAAGCACAGAGGAACTGGGATCAGGAGGAGGTGCCTCCTCCCCCAGAGGAGTGAAAAACTGAGTGTAGGAAACACTCAGGAAGGGCCAGTGGGTGGCCATGGTGTGCTGACTGTGCTCGTCCTGCCAAGGCACATCCACGCCCAAACCAGAGTCCTGTTACATCAGACCTGCAAGGTAGACAGACATCCCCTACTCTGAGGGCTTCTGCAGCTCAGATCTCAGCCTTAACATCTGAAGGTCTGCCTTGACTTATAATTTATAATTCCAGAAAACTCATTTTTGAGTTAGACAGAGGAAGATCTTGGTCTAGGACATGTTGTTTCCGAAGAATGGCTAGGCTTGATGTTCCCCGAAATGTCCTAATAGCTCCAGGATCTCTGAAACACGAATCTCGGCATTTGTGTGCTGGCTGCTCCTTGCCAGGCTTCCCTAGCCTGTGCATCAGCAGCATCAGTGAGGTCTTCTGGACCAAAGCCCTGCAGGCCCCATGCTCCTGGGTAAGAGGACTGTGGCCTGGGCAGGCCTGAAAGGCGTCTGTGGGGCCCTCGCGGCAGATCACTGCACCCATGATGTTTCAGGGTGTGCCCTGGAAGTGAAAGCTCTCCTGTGACAGAGTTATGTGTCTGTCCTTGACAGCTGGGATTGGTGGGAGTAAAACAACAGGGGGTCAGGCAGCAAGACAAGGAAGCGAGCCCTAGAACAAGACTGACAGAGCCAGACTGCAGGTAGGACGCAGCAGCCAGCTGTGGCGTTCAGCCCGAGACTGGGTTGCAGTGCCCTGGGTGTTCAACTTGAGACTCATCACAGTATGGTCTTTGCCTTTACCCATAGAACCACTTGGTTCATTCCTACTTACCTAGAAACAGATCTTCAGATGTATCTGTCCTGCTGCCTCTTGTTAAACAAGGTGCTTGCTCAAGGTGAGCAGGCCAGCACGTGCTCTTGGCTGTTCAATGAGTTTGTCAGACAGAGACCACCCCCAGTCAAAATGCTGACAGCACTGCTAGCCACGAGCACAGGAAGCCGCCCTTGCGTTCCGATGGCTCTCATGACGTCCTCCTTGCTCCTAACCATCTCTGTCATACCCTGCCCATGGGCTTAGTGACAGTCCTGACTGGTTGGATAAAACTTTGTGAGCTCAAAAACATTACCAGTGGCCAGAAGTGTACTCACTCAAGCAGAAGGCTGCATGCTCCAGGGATAGGCGGGAAATGACTTCATTAAAGGAGGATTTTGCGTCAAGTTCTGACCTAGGCACTTGTTCCACTGTTGAAACACAATGCTCTGTACCCATGACTTTTAAGAGGGAGAGGTTTATGCTGTCTCCCAGGAACAATCCATAGTCAGCTGGCACCCAGAGAGAAACAGGATGTCAGGGTCCATGGCATAGGGAATGTGGCCAGCCTGTGGCATACAGGAGGCAGAGAAAGAGCAGAAGCCAAGCAGGGCCAAGGTGCACCTGCCACATCACACCTCTTAGCAGCACAGTCAGCTCCTGGCACACACAGGGGTGAATCCACTGATGTAAGAGAACTAACGCCTTCCACATGCATGAGAATGTGGATCAACCCTTTAGATCTAATCCATAGCAAGTCCATTTGTGCTATTCACCAGAAACTTTTTATTGAAGGTCTAATGCAGGTTAGACCAGATGTTTCCTAAGCTAGGAAGACATAGGTAAATAAGATACAACTTTCAGAAAACACAGCATGAGAAGAAGGGCAGTTATGAGATATATAATTGTGATACAATGTGATCTATAGATAGACATTTTCTTCTTATACAACACTGGAACATTGCCAAAAACTTAGAAAACATGCAAAAACTAATGAGGTCAAAACAGAAACAAAATAGCTTGCTCCAAGTAGAGCTCTCCAAATTCAACCAGAGGACATTGCCTGTTCCCTTAATCACCACATTTCAGCTGCTTGTTTTTCACTCACTACATATCTGCCTCTGTCATAAGCTTAAGGTTAAAGGCTATTTAATAATCTATGTTTTAAGAATATTTAATTTACCTAGACATATATCCTTAACTTGTCATGTGAGAGATGTTATGCTTGGTAAGGCCAAATGGGAGCCATTAGGGTTGCCCTTGCCTGACAAAATAGTGCCCCAAAAGCAGCAGGGCATTCCTGGAGGGGTTGCGGGGACTGCGGCCACCGTCAAGGACCTGAAGAATGCAGGGGCAAGTCCCCACCACATCTCCGCGTAACTCTCCCATTTGGCCTGTGCAGAAAACAGATGGGTCTCGGAGAATGACGTAGATTACTGTACATTGAACCAAGTGGTGATTGCGGCTGCAGTACTGGATGTGGTTTCCTTGCTTGAGCAGATTAACACATGCCCTGGTAGCTGGTATGCAGCTGCTGACTTGGCAAATGCCTTCTTGGCCACACCTGTCCATAAGGACCATCAGAAACAATGTGCTTTCACTCGGCAAGGCCAGCAGTACACCTCCACTGTCTTCCCACAGGGGCGTATGAACTCTCCTGCCCTGTGCCACGCCTTGGTCTGCAGGAGCCTTGATCGCCTTTCTCTTGCTCAAGATGTCACGCTGGTCCTTTCCATTGATGATGTTATGGCGATTGGGCCTCGTGAGCAGGAGGTGGCAACCTGATTGGATTTGTTAGTACAACATTTGAGAGCCAGGAGATAGGAGATAAATTCCACAAAAAATCAAAGTCCTTCTATCTCAGTGAAGTTTCTAGGAGTCCAGTGGTGTGGAGCATGTAGACATATTCTTTCTAAGGTAAAAGAGAAGTTGTTGCATCTGGCTTCCCCTATAACTAAATACAGGCACAGTGCCTAGTGGGGCTATTTGGATTTTTGAGGCAATACATTCCTCACTTAGGTCTATTTCAGTGACTCTGAAAGCTGCTAATTCTGAGTGGGGCCCAGAACAGAAAAAGGCTCTGCAACAGATCCAGGCTGCTGTTCAGACTGCTCTGCCCCTGGGTCATGTGACTCAACAGATCCAATGCTATGTGAAGTGGCGGGGCAGGTAGAGATGCTGTTTGGAGTCTCTGGGAGTTCCCCGTAGGCCAATTGCAGGGCAGGCCTTTAGGAGTTTGGAGTGGGGCTCTGCTGTCATCTTCAGACCACCACTCTCCCTCTGAAAAACAGCTCTTGGCCTGCTACTGGGCCTTAGTGGAAAATAAATGCTTGCCGTGGGACACCAGGTCACCATGTGACCTGAGCTGTCTATTGTAGCCCAAGTATTATCTGACCCACTACACTGTAAGTTTGGACATGCACAACAGCAGTCTGCCAGTAAATGGACATGGTGTATACATGGAGTGCAGGAGATTTCTTAGGGCACCTCTTAGTGTTACTAGGCCCTCTTATTAAAATCCAATGGGAAACTTCAACAACCTAACACAGGCACAGTGACTAAGGCCCAGGGCCTTCAGGAAAGAAGGTGTGGGTCACTCCCGCAGGGAAGGAGCCAAGACCTGCTGAGGTACCCGCTGAAGGCCAAAGAAGGTAGTTCTAAATACCAGCTATGACCCCGGGGTCAGCTAAAGAAAAGGGGGTTATAATTATGCTATTTCCCCCCTAATGTGATTCTAATGTAAATAATGTTGATAGATGTAATACTGGTTCTTAGGGATTTTTAAACTATGTTCTAACGTTTTAAGTTGCAAAATGTTAAGAATAAATAGGTCTTTGTATCTGGAAACTGGTTTAAAGAAATGTATCTGGTTGCCAAGTTGACAAGGGGTGGATTATAGTAGCTGGTGCATGTGTCCACTAGAGAATGGAGAAGTTTAAAAGTTAAGGGTCTCAGCAGGGGACCAGAGTCCTCGCTCACAGTGTAAACATCCTGAGCCTGTGCAAGAGGAGGCCACAGAGACTGTGTGAGATTGTGTGTGTGCCACGCCCATCAGGGGGAAGAGAAAGAGGCTTTTCTCCCTGTGCGCAGCTCATGTTGCTTTTGCTCTCTGAACCGTTGCCCTGGTGACATCCACCCTCCCTTGGAGCCAGCTGATTACTGACTGGAACCTCCACAAACTGAGCTAATAAATCTTTCCTTCCTTAATTTTGGGTGTACTTATTTTGTCTCAGCAAAGAGAAAATTAACTAAAAGACCACCCTACCCTTACCTGCATAGATTCTAGAACTTACCCTGTAAAAGCACACCACTTCAAACCCCACTTCAAGGAACTGACAAACTGCCAGAAGGAGAAGCAGCCTTCTAAGTATCACAAATGGTTGGCTAGCGAGAACATCCTGGCTGGGATGTTTGTGGGGTGGGGTGGTGGGGCGGATATTGTAGCATCCTGCTTTCTGGTAGCTCAGGGAACATTAAAGGCACTAATCCTTACAGTCACATCAGTTATAGCCCCTCCGACGAGGTCCATTGATTGATCATTCAAGCAACAGGGAAACCGTGTGTTGTTGATAAGACATGCTACAAAGGAAAAGGCCGGCTCCTATGCTTCCCCTTTCAGACACAAATGGTGCCAGGGAATCTACCAGGGTCCACAGCAGTGTGGCTCTGGCTTTTGGTCTGTGGAAGGACTTGGTTTTTGCCATGTTTCAGATGTTTCTTTCTATAGAATGTACTGTTGCATTACACAGCTGAGGTCTAGACCCAAAAGTCTCCACCACCTGAGCAAGCCTCCCAGTAAGAGACTCACCAGAGTCAGCACCAGCGGACACACGAAGCCTCTCTCCAACAACAGAAGGATTAATTCTGAAAGAGCATGATGAAGTATTCAGTAGTGCAGAGATATAAGAGAGCAGTTCGGGTTTTCTGTAAAGAGGCAGGCTGGCACCAGGAAGCCTGGGTGTGTGCTACTCAGCCGGACATCCCTGGGACCAGAGCCATCTCAGTTTGGGTCACTGCCTTCCCCTGATTGGCCAAATGAGCAGGAAATAGGGGGAAGGGGGACTGCTGTAGCCACTCCATGTTGTGGAGTAGAACAGAAAAGTCCCCCAAAGCCTTCTATTTTTGAAGGTGGGGCTGTTGGAAGGTTCTGGGATAACGGGTGCACTGCCCACCGGTGAATGCATAGCTGAAGTTACCTTTGGAGGCAGGGCCTGGCCAGAAGAGCTGGGTTACAGCCTTCAAGTGCATCTCCCTCCCAGCTCCTCCAGCTTTCTCCAAAGGCTTCCTGGCTGCCTGCCAGGAGCAGCTTTCTTTAGCCAGCCCCTTCCTGCACACCCTCTTCCATGCAGCCAGCTAACTGAATCCTCCAAATCCACAAGCCAAAACACACCTCTCTTCTTTTAAATTGTGGGTGTTGGGTATTGGGGCTCCCACACACACCGACGTCCTTCGTCCTCTGTCCCTCATTCTCTTGCCACCCTGCATCTCTCTGTCTCTTGCTCCTTAGTAGAGTGCATGCTCCAGCGGAGCAGGACACAGTGGCAGGCAGCAGGAAGCTGTGCTGCAGGATGTCAGCGTTAACCCCCAGGGGGCGCCGCGGTGCTGCCTCCGGAGTGTGAGCTCCAGGCCCCATCTGCATAGGCCCAGAGCTCTCCTTGTCACCCGCCCCCCACCCACCCACGTGCCCAGTCCAGTCCCGTCCTGTCCCATCCCCTTCCCCCTCCCTCTCCCCCCTAACGTAGGCAGCATCTTTGTTGATGACACTGAATAAGGCCCATTTTGGCCCATTCTCTTTCTCTGCCTGTCACGTTCTAGAACAGCCCTAGCCCCATTAGAAACCGTGCTTGCTGACCAAAGCACTCGCCCACCGAGGATTGACTCTAAGGAGAGGAGACAGACACTGTAGAGGCTGCCACAGAGCCTCGCTTTTGGAATAGAAATGGCTGCAGGTCCGTTTTCTTCCCCTTGCTTTCAGAGGCTTTCTACTGCATGCTAGGGGCTCTGAGCTCAGGATCCAAAGCCTGGCTGGCATAGCACACATCCTGACTCTCGCTCTCCCTGGTGGTGCTGCAGTGGAAGTCAGCCTTTTGTCCCCCAACAGTCACCTAGCAGTGGGGGTGGGGGGCAGTCGGCACAACTGCCTGAGCGCAGGCATGGAGCCACGTGAGCTGGCGTGGTGTGCACCCTCCCTAGCGTGGGCAGGCCGCAGCACTCCTGTCACCACTGCCTTCATCAGGCCTGCTTCTCTTCTCTTCCATGTCCATCTTCACAGCCAGTTTCAAGGACAAATGCAGATACATACACAACTTCTAGGCGACTTGGACACCCCCAGCACAGGCTGGCCAGGAAGAGCAATGGTTCCTTTACCCCACAACCACTTAGCCCCATCTTGGGGACAACCTCGACTCTCCTAAGGACCTAGCAGCTTTAATTTGTCTAGGTCAGACATACAACTTCATGTTTTAAAGCTGTTAACTTTTTAATAAAAATATGATGCCTAGCCAGGTGTGGTAGCTCATGCCTGTAATCCCAGCACACAGGAGGCTGAGACAGGAGGATCACTGTGAGTTCAAGACCAGCCTAGGCTATAAAATGAGTTCAAGGCCAGACTCAGCTGTACAGTGAGACCCTGTATCAAAAGAAAGAAAAAGAAAGCTGGCCAAATAGTTTGATCCCCAGGCCTGCTGTGCTGGCCCCATCCCCAGGGTGCACTGAGACAGCAATTGAGACTGGGTGTGGTGGCGCACACCTGTAATACCAGCTCTTAGGAGGCTGTAAACAGGCGGATCACTAGGAGTCCAGTCTAGTAGTGAGCCCTGAACACCCTGTAGACCCTTCCATAAAACACAAAAAAGAAAAAAGTGTCTTCAGAAAAGTACACGCAATTCTAGATGGCCAGTGAGCATGCCCTGCCTACACAGCTGTGCACTGCTCACGCCCACTCCCTGGCCACCTCCTGCGACAGCCCCTCGGGGCTCATCCTAGCTCCTCTGAGTACCCTCCACTCTGACACTAACCACATAAATCAACATTACCCATTTTGGTTTTTGCTTACAGAAGTGAAATCACATAGTGCATATTCTTGGCTTTTCTTGACACTGCATCTTACAGTTTTTGATCCTTTGTTTTTATGGATATATACATTTAGTTTTGATATTATGCTTTCTCCAAAGACAGTGGGTATGTACCATGGCAAGTGCCCTGTGACACATGCGCACACATGCGCGTGCACACATGCACACACACACGTGCGCACACACACACACTGCTTCTCTTTCCTGCTAACCAACCTGCCTCATCAGAATAAGTTTAGAAGCAGCCACGACCACCCCATCGACCAAGGAGTCCAGGCGTTACTCAGTCTGGCCAGAGGCTGGCCACGGCGCCTAGGCAGAGGCTCCCGCAGAGCAGCCCAGCAGGGCCCACCAAGACGCTAGAAACAACAGGGGTGCGGCTGAGTACGTTGGGCCAATGCGTTTGCTTTTCTTCCTAGGGGTGCCTGAGGCTGAAGTCACCTGGTTCAGGAACAGAAGCACTCTGGGCTCCTCTCACCACCTGCGGGAAGGCTCCCTGCTGCTCACCAGGGTGTCCCCCGCGGACCAGGGCCTGTACTCCTGCCGGGCAGCCAACCTCCATGGAGAGCTGACGGAGGACACCCAGCTCCTCATCCTAGGTAATGCACAGGTCGCTGTTCGGGCGGCCCACAGGGCGACTGTCTGGCCCACCCCTACCTCCTCGTTTCCTTGGCTCGGTTAAGGGCATAAAGACAAACTCGGTATCCCTTTCCTCCTCCAGTCTGGCCTTTTGGTACAGGCCTGGCTACCATGAACGTGAGCCCTTCCCTTGCGGCCCTGCGCAATTGCCGCATGAGTTTTCCGTGCTCATGGAAGGATGTGCCAAATGTGCACTGTCCGCACCCAGGGCGGCCAGGCCTCGGCAGCTGCCCTGGAGCTTTCTCTGCACATCCAGGAAATGATGACTTCCCTCTGCAGAAAGCTCCACGTGGGTGGGCTTGTCCACCTGTTCCAGGCAACTCATGCTCCGCCACATGCACATCCCAAACAAGCACCCCCAGCTAAAGGGCCTAGCGGTCCCTGAAACAAGATGGGGACCTAAAACGAAGGACAGTTGCTGGGCCACCCCCACCCACGTGTGTTGCCTACTGGTGGGGTCAGCCTCCAAGAAAACTGCAGCCCTTTCGTCCTCTGGACTAGGCTTCTGCTGCCCACCCCTAAGTCTGGGAGTTTGTGCAATAAAAATAAAAGAAGCTCCTCTGAGGGTGTCTTACCCTTTGAAAACAAATCTGCTACGAGAGCACTTACACTGGCTTTGTGACCAGGGAAGAAGGGAAAACACGTAGATGTGCGTTACACTTCCTTGGGGGAACTGAATGAGCTTTAGGCTGCTATTTTCATGCCCAAAGTTATGCTGTGCCAAAATGTTTGTTCTCTGGCTTCTACCCACGTAGAGTTCAGAGGCCCGGGTGGGGTTTCACCTCACTGGTGGCCATGGCCATCATAAGAAGTCACAGGAAGCTGGCTCGGTGACAGAAGGGTGGCATTTGTCTTACACCAGGTTTCGTGCAGCCTCGCCGCTCATCTGGAGCCTGGAGCCCAGAGACTATTGCCCCACACTGAGTGACAGCTCTTATAACGCTTGGTTCTTTCCTAGTATTCCTTCCTTGCTAACTCTGCTAGGACAGATAAAAGTCTGAGATCGTGGCTGCTAGCACCACATCACTGATGAAGAGTGTGTGTGTGTGTGTGTGTGTGTGTGTGTGTGTGTGTGTGTGTGTCCGTCCACATGTCCATGGGCCTGTCCCATGGGCTGGTTCTCTGCACACCATGGCTAACATGCTGAGACTATAAATATTGTGCTGCAAGAGCACACACTCCTGAAGCGTGATGCAGAGAGACCAAGGTAAAGACCCCGAGCTGGCGGCTTTCTTTCTAAGTCTTCAACCACGATTATTCATTTCTATATGTACTTTATGAAAATTGAGGAAATATCTGTCTTTTTAATAATCAAAAATATAATAATGAAGAAGAGTTTCCATGCACAAAGCTGAAATCCTGAGACCTAACTTGTAGCATGAAAGCAAGGTAGTGAGCCAGACTGACATCCGTGGACTCACAGCCTGTCCAGGGACGGCCACTTGCCACATGCTGCCACCATGCTCACTGGACATTAGAGGAGCCTCACGGGAAATTCCAGGGTAGCTTCTGACCCCAGAGAGTGCCATTTCCCTGAGAAGATCAGATGAACATACATAAAAGAAGGAAAACACTATTTTAAAAAAAGCTTGAGGGTCAGCCAAATAGCTCAGCACATTACAGTCAAGGGGTTCAATCCCCAGGCCTGCTGTGCTGGGCCCCACACCCAGGATGCTCTGAGGCTGAAATAGAGACTGGGTATGGTGGCGCACACTTGTTATCCCAGCTCTAGGGTGGTTGTAAGCAGGCAGATCACTACAAGTCTGATCTAGTAGTGAGACCCTAAACACCCTGTAGACCCTTCCCTACAATAGAGAAAAGAAAAAGAAAAGCTGCAACCTCCTTAGGAGGTGCTGATACTTGGCCCAAGGAGAACACATTGCTTGGCAGATGGGACACAGCCTCCCCCTTTCACTTTGAGTAAATAAGCAAAGGCTTCTCAAATCCAAAGTGTGACTATTCTGAGAGAGCAGCACAGAGCCCAAGTGGGTTGCCGCCCTCGATCCCTAAAAAGCTTGGTCTTCCAGAGTAGAAAAGGATCTCAGAAAGGAACCCATTTTGTAGAGGCAAAAATAGACACTTGGTAGGATTGAGGGAGTTGTTCAAGTTAGTGCACAGCGGAACCATAGCTAAGACTGAGGATTCCTAAATCCAAGCAGTGTATAATATGCACGGGGTTCCTTAAAATTACCCTTCTCATAGAGATACATAATCTCAGATTCACCACTCTTCCCCTGTGGGATGGGGTCTGGCAGTCAGAAGTGCAGGCACTGGAGGTGTATCTCTGACGCTGGCACCACCTACGCTTTTTTGCACCCCAACCAATGCCATGCACATAGTAGGGCCCTTGCCAAGCCCCACTGCAGTGGTCACCAAGTGCAAGTGCAGCACTCCTATTTCTCACCCTGCTCCAATGAGTGCTCTGCAGAGCGGCAGGTCGTGGGCAGGACAACGCTTCAGCAGACACTGGAAGGGAGACAGAGGGAGAAGCCGCTGCCCCAGGGTGTGGGGCCAATTCTGCCACAAGCTTCACAAGGTGCTGCTGTCTTTATTATCCAGTGGACATGATAAATAAGCCATTGCCTCTCTGATTTTTGTCACTTTTAACTCTGGATAACTGTGACCTCTGGAGACTACTTAGAAGATTTTTTCAATGACAAAACATCCCATAGTAACTCCTTCCTATCTTGTCTTCATCTGACTTGGGCAGAAAAATGCAGAGCACAGAGCAAATTAACTTCACTATTAAATATTTTTCTTCATAGAAAGTCACTCATAAGACCCCACCTCTAGCTATGGTGACAATAACACCCTAACTGCTACAATAGTTAAATAAAAAATGGGATGACAATTACCTCACTGTACCCTCCAGATGGTAAAGTTGCTCTTAACGTGATTTAATTTATCTACAATGCTACAAGAACCCAATGGTACTATAGTAGAGAGTAAAGACCTCCTGAAACGAGCATGCCTGGTACTTCTTACAGACCTTACTATATTAGGCCAGATGTTCAGTATTAAGATTGAAATTCAGATTCACCTGGCAGATATAACTCTAATACAAGGAAAATGGTGTTGAGTCAGTAATAGTGAAGCCCACCTGTGTGCGTACGTCATGTACCTGCTGCCCTTCTGCCCCATCTTAGCGCACCCTGCATGATTTAAGCATTTGATTCACCATCTTTCTACTTGCAGACCCACCCCAGATCCCCATGCAGTTGGGAGACATCAGAGCCTTGCTTGTGGCCACTGGCCTGAACCTTCCCTCAGTGCTGACATCTCCTCAGGGAACGCAGCTGGCCCTGGATCTGGGGAATTCTGCTCTCCTCGGTGAGTCCAGCCCTCTGAGGCATCAGGCAGTAATCCAGGGCTGGGCAGGATTTATGGGTGGTGACTGCTTGCAGGTGGGAGGGAGGCTACAGTGGGGGTAGCTGACAGGAAATCACTGAATTGCCTATAGAGTCCAGACTCGCCAGTGGAAACTTGGCTCCTTTCCTGGGAGTGATTGCAGTTCTTCGTCTGTGGCTGACCTAGGTTCCACGTGGCTCCTTTCTCAGTCCTCCCAGGTCTGCTCACTCAGGGCAGCCTAGAGAAGGGTAGCCAGGAAAATCCTCTCTGTGTCTCCCCCCTCCTGTAACCACCGCTCAGCCCCTCATGGCCTCCTCACAGCTCAGTAAGTCTGTGTTCACCATGAGGACAAAGCTGCTGTGTTGGTAGCTCCAGAGGCCAGAAATTCTGTCTGGGCCGGAGCAGAGACGGAAGCCAGCCCAGTCAGACTCCTCAGGCAAAGCCTCCCCAGCGCCCCTCACCCAGGTGCCTACACAGCTCATTCCCTCTGGAAGCGCATGCTGTGCAAGGGCATCCTGACTCTGTGCCCTCATGTCAGAACCGAGCATACCAGAACCTTCGTGCATGACCTTTGGAGAGAGTCAGTGTGCAGGACGAGACCATTTTATCTTCCACAGGCCCAAGGGGACGAGGGGGGCTGTGCTTGTGTGAGGGGCCTGGAGGACCTGGAAAATCCTTGTCCTGTTCAAATGTGCTGTAGATCTAAAAGCTCATACTACCTAAGTAAAAGAGCCCTGAGTAGCTTACTACAAGCAAGCCCCACACAATGGGGGGCGGGGGCCAGGCCTTTACTATAGCAATAGCTAGAATTATCTTCTCAGTTCAAAGATTTAAAATTCTTCAGTATTTTGCCAGCAGTACTGGGTCCTAGAGAAATTAACGTAACTTTTCATTATCTCCTGAAATTAGTGAAGAGGCCTCACAAGTTAGCATCTAAACGAAGTCTCTGATTTTGCTATTTGAGCGAAAATAGTCTGGCCAAGCAAACTGGCAGGCGCCCCTGCACTGTTCCCACAATGCGTGAAATCTCGCCTTGAGCCCCCCACACCACGCTAGCAAGAACCACGGAAGCCCTCGGCTGTGCTCGGCTCACAGCTGGCGAGCTCCCTCCAGGTTGAGTGTGTGCATCGTGAGACTGCCTCAGGCCCACTGCCTTGGGACGTTAACTGTTGCTCACAGCTGAGTCACCCACGGGGTGCTTGTCTCCACGTGGGAGGACTCCAGGGCCACTCGGGAGCCACTCAGCCTGCTTGAGAAGGCTGTTGGTGCAGACTTTTTCCAGGATAGCTTTGCCTTCTTTCTTCCCTATTCTGCAATAATATTTTGCCTCAGTTGGCCATGGGCAGTAAGAACGTATGCGCCTTATGCTGTTGCACTCTACTTCCTGTTTAGGGCGCTTCGTTACCTCAGCCTGGTATTTGAATCTAACAGTTGAGACGCTGGATTGCCCCAATCTGCATCTGCCTGCTCCGTGTCAGTGAGACGGTGCGGCAGTCTCCACAGGGCCCTGGATGGGAGCGCCCGGGCAGAACAGGCTCCAGCAGGGAACACCAGCCTTGTGCTGGCCCTCGAGCGAGGGGATCCCGGGGGTACAGGGGCATACATCAGAGAAAGGCATCAAGTTGGAACTCTGAGACATAGGTCATTTGGACAGACCAGCACTTCTGTGGTACTTTAGAAATAAGTGCCAAAGGCGAGATGAGATTCACACAGGCAGAAAGGGGAGCAATTGGCACTGCGGTGGAGAAGGTGCTATGGGTCCCAAGATAGCAGCAACGTGCAGTATGTCTGACAGTTGTCTCTTTGGAAGGAGCCGTAGCACACCACTGTGTTGGCAGGCAGGCAAGCTAAACTGGGGTAGGCACGAGCCCGTCGAGTGAGTGGGCCTTGGCATCAACTGCCCACTCGGGGCAAGCCCAGGCCTTCGCCTCAGCCTGCAGGTTGTGCACTCCCCTTTGCAGTATGTGACATTTTCTGGCCCAGAGATCCAGTTGCTCTCAGGTGGACAAAGTCCCGTGCGTGCCTGGCTCCAGGGTACAGTCCCTGCAGACCACCGTGTATGCTGTTGCTATAAGAAACAGGCTCATGAGCCTGAAAGCTGTGCTGTGAGGCTTCTGAGAACTTGGGAAAGAAAGTGGCCTCTGGAAAGAGCCTTGAATGCTAGGAAAGAGCAGGGGCTGTGCCCCTGTGGGAAGTAGAGGTGGACATTTAAAGGGTTTTAAATAGGAACAGTACTGGGACATGAAAGTAGTAGTTAAGAGTTCATCAGACATCCCACAAAAATAATTGAAAGTGGGAGAATGTCTTATGTTTCTCACTGCTGAGACAAAATACCCAATACCCAAAATGAAAGGAGGATGGTTTCTTATAGCCCAGTTTTGTAGGTTTCAGTTCATAGTCAGCTGGTTCTGCCAGGGCAGCATGGCAGAGGGGCATCACAGAGGATGTCCCTCTGTGACGGCATGGTGGGCAGAGGGCAGCTAGGCGAGGATGTAGCAAAGCACAGCAGCAGCAGCCTGCCGCTCCCTTCTGTCCCTTCAAGGCTGCCTGTCTTTGGGTGCTGTAACCCACACCCAGGGTGGCTGTTCCCATCGTCCACACCCAGAACTATGCCAGACCAGTCAGTTGACTCAGGCAGTGAGCGCCAACTCCTAATCCCGGCGTCACATGCTAATCCCACTGCCACACATCCTGGGTCCAGCCACTTCTGCAAAGCCCAACCTACGATCCAAGGAGACTCTGGGGGTCATCAGACTCGAGCTGTAGCAAGCCTGGATGCAGAACTTCCCTCCTGAGAACAGCAGGAATTCTGCGTTCTCCAGTGACAGAGAACCTTTTGGAGACCTACTGCCAGACTGTGACCCAAAACCGAGGCACGTACCAGCATTGCCTAATGAGGAGCCTGACGCAACGGTGCCTCCCAGTGGGCTCCTTCAACGATGGAGGGCCCACAGTGTGCCAGGTACTGTGCCAGGACCACAGCTCCCCAGTCAGGGAGGTGAGCACAGACAGAGCCTCCACCCAGTCAAGAAAAGTTTGTTGAGCCCTTATTCACTCACCAGGCAGTGTTCTTGATGCTGAGGACACAGTTAACACAACAGATGAATATGCCTTCTCTGTGTGCTCAGACAGAATCTGATGGGCAGGCAGCAAGAAGCAAAGGAGAAAGGGGAAGAACGGGTTGCTCCAGAGGTGCGCAGCAGGACAGCCAGGGCACTGGGCCGGGTTCTCTGAGGAAGACATGGCTGAGTGGACTCAGAAACTGGTCAAACGTAACTGAGGTTGAGAGAGAAGGGCATGCCCCACACAGGAGCCTGCGAAGGCCTCACAGCACGACCACGAACCACAGGAGAGCTGCATGGAGAACAAAGGAGGCCTGGCTCCAGAAAGTGGGGTGGGCTGCGGGGCCGCTGCTGGCCTGCTGCACACGCAGACAACATGTCCGCACTGTCACGCCTCCTTTTCTCTCGTTGCTGGGACAAAATACCAGACATCCAGAACTAAGGATGGAAAGGTTGGTGTAGTTCCCAGTTTGTGGAGATTTCAGTCCATGCGCAGTTGGCTCCAAGACAGGGTGGCACAGGGCAGAGGGCAGCAGCTCATGGGAGGAGCAGCAGCTCAGAGAAGGCTCTTGCCCTCCCTTGCACTACATTCCAGCTCTCTGCCCCAGGGCGGGTGTAGCACCTACACCCAGTCCCGGTACTGGATCCCTGGTGCATGAATTAAACTCTAGAAGCCCAACCCATAGATGCATGAGGCTCAGGGGGACATCCAGACACCAACCGTAGTGTGCAGCTTGTCCACAGTGAACCAGGAGATCTTTATGTGATTTAAAAGTAGGAGAGAGAGCTCATCTGACCTGTGTTTTCAGAAGCTTATTCTGGCTGGTGTGTGGAGGACAGTTCCTAGGGAAGGAGAGTGGATAGAGCATGGGGTTCAGGTCATCCAAGTTCCCAGGGAAGAAATAACTACAGCTAAGGAGCAGTGAAGAAAGTGGAGGTAACATCAACAAAACTTAATATATAGATTAGTATGAGAAAGAAAACATCACCCAGAGAACCAACAGATTCTCCAAATCATCAGAAGTTTTTAAGTTTTCTTACCAAAGCTCTCTGTGGTACAGACACATTCTGTACTGCTCAAGCCAAGATGTTTGAATAAAATGGAGAACCACACAGGTTTGCAACTGCAGAAAGTCTGGTTACAAGGGAAGGAAGAGGCCAAAAATCCTGCTGCAGAATTCTGGCTTGTTTCCTAACACAGCTTTGTGCCCCCCCCAGCCTTTGGGGTGCTCAGAAGCTGGAGGCCCAAACAGTCCTTCAATGTGAACACAGAGCTCCTTTAACTTGCAAAAGAGGCCAAAGAGAACAGGAGGAAGAGACAGCTTTCTTGGCAAAGAGGGGAGCGGGAGAGATTTAACAGAGAGGCTGCTGGGCCTAGGGTGCGCCAGAGTAGTCCAAGCACCAGTAGAGTGGGTGTGTCCTTATTGAGCTCTGGGCACCACTGAGATGAAAACCAACAGTGCAGACAACCCCTCCTGCCTTCAAACTGATCTTGTCATAGGAGACACAGAAAATGAACCCAGGAAACTGGCATCCTCTATTAGGTGATAAGTGCTGTGAAGAACAGTGAGGCAGGTGTGGGGATGGATGGAAAGATAGATGGATGGATGGATGGATGGATGGATGGATGGATGGATGGATGGATGGATGGATGGGTGGATGGGTGGGTGGGTGGACAGATGGACGGATGGACAGATGGACGGATGGACAGATGGATGTGTGTGGGTAGGTGAGTGAGTAAAGGGGTGGATGGGTGGGTGGGTGGATGCATGGATCGATGGATGGGTCATTGAATGGATGATACCTATATGGAAAGGGGACCATCCCCTGAGAACATTATTCTTAAGCAGTAAGAGTGAAGTGAGTTCCTGAGTATGGCTCAAGACTACAGGAAGAGACACAAGTAGGACCACAGGCAGAGGCAGCACATGCCTAGAATGTTCCACGCATGATAGGGTGGTCAGAGTAGCTGGAGTGAAGTCACAGAAGGCTGCGAAGACCACAGAGTTAACAAGGCAGGGAAAATTGCATAAGGCCTTGTAAATGGTCACATTAAAACAACACAAAGAAAAAGATCTGTAAATGCCCAGATTTATAAACAGACACAATATTGCACTGAGGCCCATGAGCTTTTCCAGGATTAGGCAAAGGCAGGCAGAAATGATTTCTTTTATTGGAAAACACGTGACCAACTGAATGCTACAGAGCTGACTCCAGTAAAACAGGCTTATCGGCGGGCCCTGGTATGAGCCAATATTGCTAACTCCATTCCACTCACACGTGTGGGGCACCTGCTGCATGTGGCTGGCCGGGCTTCTGCAGGCACGCGCCTGGCCATCTCCTTCATCTTGTAAGTAAGGCCCAGTGGGACAACAGAGCCACCTGGGAAGTTTGTTGTTGTTGTTGTTTTTAATTCCAACTGATGCCAGTGAAGTCACAAACTTGAGGTGGGGATAAACATCAGTACTTTAAAAAGCTGATTCCTAGGGCTCTAGTATACTTTAAAACTCACTTTCTTATGCCTGCTGCCTATGAAGATGGAAAAATGGTATGTTTGTCACTTAAAATATGTCTCCCTAGCATTCAGGGTCCTCTCCTCTTGAGACTCCCCTTCTATCCATCCTCCTGTCCTGCTCCTGTCACACACAGTGGCTGAGACAGCATTCAGGCCCTGTGAAGCACCTTGGGGCAGAGTGGACATTCTCTGCCACCTTCTGAAGTGTCACTTCCGGACTCGAGGTGGGCAGATGCTTTCTGTGGCTGGCCAGAGCGGACGCTTCAGGTCTTGTGTGCCATCAGGTCTCCACTGTGGAGGCTCACCTGTGCACTTGTGGGAGGGGAGCAGCCCTGGGCAGTGAACAAGTAAGTGTGGTGATTTGCTAATGAAACGCATGCGTGACACTCAGCCTCTCCTGCCCTGCCTTACTGGAGCCATTCCTGTCTGCTCATGTCTCCAGCTGGACTGTAGGTCCTCCTTAGAGAAGAGGCCATTAATATTCTTGAGCGTCTTCCAACAGGACTGGCAGGGAAACTGTGCCTTAGCAGTCCAAGTCTTTTTGGTCTCATGTCTGCTCTAACTGCAGCTTGGTCCTCGATCCCACACACCTCCACCCTCTCCCCAGCAAAGCCCACTTCCTGATTCCCCAGTGCAGACCAGATCAGGCACATCCTGAGCCTGGGATGAGGAACTGCATATGGTGACATTCAAAGTCCCCTAGGATTTCAGACGGCTGATCATGGCTTCCTCTCCAAAGATAGCTGTGGGAACAGCAAGCCCTGAGGGCCAGAGGTTAGCTAAAAATTAATCCATAGTGGAGACCCACCCCAGGGGGTGAGGGCAATGAGGCAGAGGAAGGGCGAGGTGGCCAGGAAAGGGAGGACCAGGGTCTCTGATGAGGGAAGGGAGTGGAAGGATGTGTTATCCAAACCCTTTTCAAAGAGACACGAGTTGGCATCTGTCTCCTCATTTGTACTGCAGCTAAGGTCTTATGTCACAGGGAAAATGCTTCTGATTTCCTAGGGCCCTGCCCACAAAGCAAATATGCTTTGCTCTTAGGAAAGGTCAGCATTTTGTGGCCGTTACGGCACATATGCACTACTTTTGTCTCCTTTTTTCAGAGTAAAATCCATAGTAGGAAACAGAGCCCCATAGGGATGCTGAGAGTGCGACAGCATGCAGAGTGCACCAGGCTGCGGCTATCTCAGAGGGCGCTTCTGAGGAAGCCACAGGAAGCCATAAGCGGTTCTCTGGACTGGAGCGCACATCCATAAATATAAAAAACACTAGAGTGTAAGTGACACTTAAAATAGTTGGACAGAGAAAGCAGCAGTAAGTCTCCTGCCTAGCAGTGTTCCAAGCCATTGCCGTTGCATCACCCAGGCGCGGGCTTATTCTAAGACTCCACGTAGTCAGGGAGCTGGGACCCCACTTGTGCCGCCCTTCCAGCATGCGGACAAGGTTCCCAAGCTCATGTGTGCTCACCCACATCTAATGGGAATGACATGAACAGTCCCCGTCCTGAGACGGGGACTGCAAGTGCACCGGTGGGAAGAGGAAGGACTCCACGCTCCCCTGCTAAGTGCTTCCTCCGCATGAACACAGCTCTGAGAGCATTCAGACCTGCCCTGTGCCCCTTGTGCAGGGTGGCACTAGAGACCCAGTTGCCCCCATCACAGAGACAGAAGAGAAGGCAGGATGTGGCCCAAGGCCTCACTGTGGGCCATGCAGAGAGAGCCAGCCCTTCCCGCCTGAGTGCCCAGCTGACTTGGTGGAGGACAGTCGGCCTCAGAAGACCCACTTCAGATCTTCAGCATCTGGTCCCCTTTTTCTCAGGAACACCAAGCTCAAGAATTATTGTAGTGAGGGTTACATGAGAAGCCCCGCAGTGTGCCCAGTCTGGAGCTCGGCACGCACCAGAGCCGATGCATGTTAACTGCTGCCCACATCCCTTCCCTCCTTGGTGAAGCTAAGAAAATCCTCCTCCTCTTCCTCGGGCCCTACTTCAAGTTCTTCCTTAGATTATAGCATCACAAAGATTGTCACTGTCAGTGGGAATTATTGATCAGGAAGTTATTCAAGACGTGGGTCCTTTTTTGGAGTCTTTCAATGGCAGGTTGTGGGTGGGTGCACCTCCCAGGCAGGCCCCTGACATTGAGAAACTCCTTTTTTTAGGGGAAAAAGATCAACACAGCAGGAGTGTGGGGAGCAGGGAGTGTGGCCAGCTCTCCATGTGCCCCTGCACTCTGGGCAGGGTTCCTGCTCTGGCACCTCAGACTGCTTGGCATAGTGATCAGGAGACGGCTCCAGAACCAGAATGCCTGGCTCCACCCTCTGGAGAGCCACATGGTCCTTGACAAGTTACATGAGTCTCTCTGCCTCTGCCTGTAAAGTGGAGGAATAGGAACACAACCCCAGAGTGCTGAAGTCAGTAAATGAGAGAACACTCTGAGGCTTGCAGCAGTGCCCGGGCAGCAGAAGGCGCTCACTGCGAGTCACTGCGCCCCCAGCCCCTTTCTTCCTGAAGCAGAGGAGTGATGAGTTAAGGACGAATTTGGGGGCCAGGTCCTGGAACCAAGGATAAAGTGAACAGGCAGATGCAGGCCTCAGTGCGCCTGCCTTTTCATTGCCTCCCCCACATTAGGCCGGTGTTATTTCCTCGATCATTTGATATTTAATTAAACTAACTTTTTTATGAATTCAATACTGATCCAACTCATAGTGATCCTCCCGTGTTCAGCCTCCCAAGTGCTGAGGTCACAGGCACACGCCCCACACCCTGTCTCCATCTCTGTCTCAGCGTGCCCCAGGGGTGGGTCGAGCGCAGCACATCGGGGATCGAACCCCAACTCTGCACTCTGCCTAAGCAGGTGCTTTCGTCTGCTGAGCTATCTGGCCAGCCCTTAAACATACTTTTTAGCTGAGTTCTCCTTCATAGTTTCCATCTACCTCAGCTAAATCAAGCAAGGGAAGGGTTTTGCTTCCACTGGTGCCCACCACTGAGCCACAGGGCTGCCGTAAGCAGGTATGCCGGAAGGGCTTCCCTGTCGAGCCACGCAGTCTCGAGTCTTTTGCTCTTGTTAGTAAGAAGGGGCCACAGCCTGCCACTCCAGGCTGACTTCAGGACCAAATGAGACCAGCTGTACAAAAGTATTCTGTAAACCCTAAGGTGCACACTAAAACTTACAGCTGCCTCATTCTAGGGCTGGAAATAAGAGCAGCCCCACAGGTAGGATTTCTAGGACGCCAAGAAAACAAAGCTCTCAGGCTGGATTCCAGACCTGATAGAGCCCCACCCCCTGCTGGGAGCAGCTGTGGCTTGCTCTCTGCTGCACGCTGGTATCATTTTTTTTTTTTTTTTTGCTGCTTTTATTTTTTTTTTTATTTTATTGAAGTACAAATACCAATGAGACAGTTTCAAGATATAATAACAGGACAGATTCGATAAATTAATACATTATAAACTGTTTTCATAATGCTTTGGTATCGTGCAAGGTGCATGCATGATATTATACTTACAGACATTATTATAGCAGATCTCCCTTATCAGTAAATTAAGAGAGTGTAACTGTTTACTTATCTTATTTTTTATATCTGAATTATAACACAGATTCAATAATTAATACTTTCTACCTTGTTATTTTCCTAGTGGTTGTCCATAGTACTAGAAGCCAACATAATATCTTGTCCAACCACTATTAGTGCAAATCTTGCTTCTCATAGAATTATGCAGAAGCACAGCATATTTATCCTAACTGTACTGTCCATACACACACACCATGATTCTTCCTTTCTATACCCTTTCCTTTGTCTACACCTGTCAAAGATGGGCATTCCATTGTCATTCAACCAATTTAGGTGCCTGAACTCGGCGACACAATCCAACACAGTCCAGCATTCCACAATAATAGTGAGTTACCTGAAGAAGTTGTTGACTGTAGCCATTTACAGCTCAGCTTATTATTATGGCCCTGTGTTGTATACCTCATTTTTATACTTTTCTGTCATTTCTTTAAGTGGCTGTGAGGAGGGCAGGTTCTGACTTTCCTGGAGAACATTGTCCATAAACCACAGGGGCCTCGTGGCGTCTGAGCAGACTCCGTGGGGACACAGGGCCTGTGGAACTCGAGAAAGGATAATGGATTGAGACAACGTAATGGGAGAACAGAGGGGACTGGGCATCCCTCCCTGAGGGCCTGGGATGAACATAAGCAAAGGCCAAGCTTCTGCTCTGAGTCCAGCACGTGGCCCATGGGGCCCAGGCACCTGGGCTCACTCTATGTATGTTCAAATAGTTAACAGTAGTGAGATCAAAATTCAGCAGGACCGCATCTCCAGTTTTCTACCTTCCACCTTTTCATATACTACACGAAACTTTTCTTAAAGTTCAGAGAAGTTCACTAATATTATAGAAATGGCATCCACGCAGGGTGAGCCGGCTGCACCAGCGCACCCCTCGGGGTGCCACAGCATGCTTCTGGCCCATCCTCCCCGACACACACATGTTGGTCTCCTCCTCCTGGGCCCACGGCACCATCATTGGCAGCACGACAGTAAGGCACTGTAGATAAAAGCAGCCTGTTGAGTCATACTTCACCCTTGAGAATTAGAGAAGAAAAGTATGCTTTTAGGGCCAGCCAGATAGCTCAGCAGACTAAGCACCTGCTTAGGCAGAGCGCAGCAGCCAGGGTTCAGTTCCCGGCATGCCTTGCCAGCCCCAACCCTGGGGCACACTGAGACTGAGATGGACACTGGGTGTGGTGGTGCACACCTGGAATCTCAGCGCTTGGGAGGCTGAAAACAGGAGAATCACTACAAGCCCGATGTGTGTAGTGAGACCCTGTAGACCTTGTGCTGAATACATTAAGAAAAGTACACTTCTGTCTGGGACATTAATTGAATTATATGTTTTTTATTTCAAAAAAGTACTCTCTAGATGCATAAGAAACTGGCAGACTCGTGGCTGTGTAGTTGAGGAAGAGGGTACAGGAAGCCCTGGCACAACGCTCCCCCTGGTACTTCCAAGCTGTGAACCAGGCATGCGCACTAGCTTTCAAGAATACATGGAAGCCGTCTGTTTTGAAAATCTTCAAGTCTACAGATGTCTCTCGCATCACTGCGCCTTCCACCCACTATGTGCCAAGGACCCTGTGATGCCTTGACCCTCACAGACCTTGTAAATCTGGTCTCCAGGCCTACAAAGTCTAAGACAGGGCTGGAAGCTTGGAAAACACTTCGCCTGCACTGGGAAAAAGGGGGCCAGAGAGTCAAGATGGGCCCGGATCACATGCTAGCACAATTAAAACCCTCACAAGGAGTACACAAGTGAGGCCGAGGTTCGTTCTTGTGTAAGCGTTTTCAGTTTTCATTGTGCGAGAGACATCCCCATGTAAGGGTTATGGGAATATTCCTAAAAATAGAAAAGGGTTTTCACTGTCTTTGGAAATCTATGCAGTTCTAACAAGGTTTTTGCTATCTGCAGTTCTCCAACCATCGAAGCCTCTCAAAGCAAAGTTCAGAAAGCCAAAAATGTCAAAGGCATGTGAGGCCAGAGGAAAAAAAATGGTAATAATAATAATTGTAAACTTATTCATGGTATATAATCTACTAATATGTCTATATTTGCTTAAGAGTTCAAATTCTTTCATCCTTCCCCTTTAACACCTTACCTCTGAAAGGTATGTAGAAAGAAAAATTTAACTCTAAAAGCACCATTCCATCAAGAATCTTTTTACGTGAAACTCCATGACGAGTGTGGAACTCATTTCTCTGCTGGCAGCGCTACTCAAAAAATAACAAGGTCCTTGTGTGTGTCGTTGCTGGGAAGATAAGACCAAAATCCACTCAAGGGCCTTCTGGAATGCTATCACGGCACAAGCCAAGTGCGCCCCCCTCCTGCTCCTAGCCCAAAAGGCACTGTGGGCGGCTTCCCCGTGTGCACAGGAAAGGCCGGGGGCCCCGACTTCCGTGTCTAATCTCACTGTCCCTCGCCTCCATGAACTCGCCTGGGACACAGAGCTGTGCCCAGCAGCACAAGTCCAGGACGCTGATCACAGTTCCAAAGCCCTTAGCAAGAGATTCGGGGAGCACAGCCCCTGCCAAAGCCGTAGCTCGGGCGCTGACACGCCCCGAGGTGCTGCAACTGGGCGAGGCTGACGGTGGGAGCAGTGCAGCTCTGAGGCTAGCCTTGTGGCCTGGCCGGCGTGGAGGCTTCCCTTGGCTGCTGGTGCGCTGCCTGCCTGGCTGGCCACCTGGCTTGCTGGTTGCTTGAGGACCTGAACACATTCTGAACAAAACTTGATTTTATTATAAAGTAATATTTTGGTCAATTAAAATATAGCCTTTTGGGGCTGGTGAGATAGCTCGGCAGTCTAAGCACCTGCCTGGCAAGTGCAAGAACCCGGGTTCAATCCCCACTGGCCCCACAACTCGGGGCACACCATGCTAGCCCCAAAACTAGGTGTGGGAGTACATGCCTGTAATCCTAGTGCTGGGGAGACTGAGACAGGAGGATCACTATGAGTCCAAGCTGTAGAGCGAGACCCTGTACCAAACAATTCAACTAATAAGGATGATAATGAAACAGCCTGTCCTCCATACCTGCAGGTTCCATATTCATGGATTAAATCAATTGCAGGTCAAAAATAACGGGAAATAGACTGTTCTGCACCGTGAGTGCAGAGTTTTGGCTGACAGTGTTCCCTACACAGTACAGTGTGATAGCTGCCTGCATGCTATCTACACATCTCTAGATATCCCAGGATTTAGGAGCATGTCTGCACATTATGTACAAATACTATATAATTTTACAGAGGGGGTTCAAACATCTACAGCTTTCAAAACCCCAGAGGGGCCTGGAGCCAACACCCACGTTAAGATTCCCACTGTGCAGTTGCTGCTCATGTGAATTCCAGTCACTGGATTACAGTGATGTCTTCCAGCTTTCTACACTGTAAAATTACTCTTTTTCTTTTGTAATTAATACACCATCTGTATTTAAGACAAAGGACTGAGAACAAGGACGAAAGAGAAAATGGCATCCATGGATTATAATTCCTACAGCTAAGCTGCAGCTCAGCAGGGCTACAGTGCTTACACAGCCCAGCCAACTCAAGGATATGCACAGACCACCCGGGTATGTGGGCAGCAAAGCTGTGGATCCTGCGGACAGCCTATTGGTGCCAGCTGTACCCAGGCTCAGATCGCTGCCACCTATGGGCAGCCTGCATGTGCAACTTCTTACGGACAGCCTCCCACCGGTTATACTGCTCCAGCTGCCCCCCAGGTGTATAGCCAACCTGTCCAGAGTACGGCACTGGTGCTTATGACACCACCACTGCTACAGTCACCACCACCCCGGCTTCTTGTGCAGCTCAGTCTGCATATGGCATTCAGCCTGCTTGCCAGCCTATGGGCAGCAGCCAGCAGCTACTGTACCTGCAGGACCACAGGATGGTAACAAGCCTACTGAGACTAATCAACCTCAATCTAGCACAGGGGGTTATAACCAGCCTGGTCTAGGCTATGGACAGAGTAACTACAGTTATACCCAGGTTCCTGGAAGCTACCCGATGCAGCCAGTCACTGCACCTCCATCCTATCCTCCTACCAGCTATTCTTCTACACAGCCAAATAGTCATGATCGGAGCAGTTACTCTCAGCAGAATGCCTATGGGCAGCCGAGCAGCTATGGACAGCAGCTATGGACAGTCCCCCCAGACTGGATCCTATAGCCAGGCTCCAAGTCAGTGCAGCCAACAGAGCAGCAGCTACAGGCAGCCAAGTTCATTCTGACAGGATCACCCCAGTAGCATGGGTGTTTATGGGCAGGAGTCTGGAGGATTTTCTGGACCAGGAGAAAACACGATCATGAGTGGCCCTGATAACCAGGGCAGGTGAAGAGGGAGATTCAATCGTAGAGGCATGAGCAGAGGTGGGCGGGGAAGAGGATGCGGTGGAACTGGCAGTGCTGGAGAGTGAGTGGCTTCAATAAGCCTGGTGGACCCATGGATGAAGGACCAGATCTTGATCTAGGCCCCCCCCCATAGATCCTGATGCAGACTGACAACAGTGCAGTTTACATACAAGGACTAAATGACAACGTGACACTTGATGATCTGGCAGACTTTCTTAAGCAATGTGGGGTTGTTAAGATTAACAAGAGAACTGGGCAACCTATGATCCACATTTACCTGGACAAAGAAACAGGAAAGCCCAAGGGTGATGCCACTGTGTCCTGTGAAGATCCACCAGCTGCCAGGGCTGCAGTGGAGTGGTTTGATGGAAAAGATTTTTCAAGGAAGCAAACTTCAAGTCTCCCTTGCTCAGAAGGAGCCTCCAATGAACAGCAGGCAAGGTGGCATGCCACCTCGTGAGGGCAGAGGGATGCCACCACTGCTCCATGGAGGTCCAGGTGGCCCAGGAGGTCCTGGGGACCCATGGATCGCATGGGAGGTCATGGAGGAGACAGGGGAGGCTTCCCTCTGAGAGACCCCTGGGGTTCCCGTGGAAACCCCTCTGGAGGCAGAAACGTCCAACATCGAGCTGGAGATTGGCAGTGTCCCAATCCAGGCTGTGGAAACCAGAACTTTGCCTGGAGAACAGAATGCAACCAGTGTAAGGCCCCAGAACCCAAAGGCTTCCTCCCGCCACCCTTCCCACCCCCGGGTGGTGATCGTGGCAGAGGTGGCCCTGGTGGCATGCAGGGAGGAAGAGGTGGCCTCATGGACCACGGTGGTCCTGGTGGAATGTTCAGAGGTGGCCGTGGTGGAGACAGAGGTGGTTTCCGTGGTGGCCATGGCATGGACTGAGGCGGCTTTGGTGGAGGAAGACGAGGTGGTCCAGGGGGCCCTCCTGGACCTTTGATGGAACAAATGGGAGGAAGAAGAAGTGGACGTAGAGGACCTGGAAAAATGGATAAAGGTGAGCACCATCAGGAGCACAGAGACCGGCCCTACTAGGCACAGAGACCCCGCAGAGCTGCACTGACTACGAGATTCATTTTCTAAACCAGAAAATGTTTTAAATTTATAATTCCATATTTATAATGTTGGCCACAACATTATGATTATTCCTTGTCTGTACTCCAGTGTTTTTCACCATTTGTGAAACAACATTAAAACAAGTTAAGTATTTGGTTAAAAGAAAAAAAAGACAGAGGACTAATATCTAGGACACATAAAGAACTGCAAAACATCAGACTTTCCAAACTCAAAGACCTGATCCCCATGGGCATCTGAGATACATATGCATTTTTCAGAAGAAAAAGTACAAGCAGCAAATATGAACAAAAGGCTCAACATCACTGGCCTTACAAGAAATGCAAGTTAAAATAGCCAGCAAAGTGTAAAACAGTGCCTGTCTCTCTGGACACACCCAGGTTCTTCTTTGAGAGCCGCGCCACACTCTGGCACAGGAAGGTGCTCTTGGATCATCTTCAGCTTTCCTGCTGCAGTCCTGAAGAATATGATTAAAAATTGTCTGTTTATTGCTATCAGGGTGCCACTATGTTCAGTGCATACAAGCAAATACACAGTGGCACTCAGCTCGCAAACTGAATTTGTTCTACAGTTTTGGAAAGTACAGCATTTGTGTTTGTATGGGAGAGAGGACCACAGTCGTGGTAGTCACCTAATGCAGAGTTTACAAAGATTTGGTCAGTGTTTCTGTTTGTGGCCAAGTTGTAGCAAACAAAAGTGTTCATGAGCTGAGGTACCACTACTTGTATGTATATGTGTACACACACATGCACGCACGCACGTACACACCAGTATAATCACTTACATTTATCTATATGCCAAACCATGAATCTTTCTTGTACCTCTAATTCTGATCTGATACCATAGGACTATTCTATTCTTTTACTTTCCATACTTGTCATTATCTTCTTCCCATTATTCTTGATATGTCATTTCATCCACCCTCTGCATAAGCAGTGCCCTATCACTGAGACCCCATCCACACTTAGACCCCTTTCTCATCAGACATAAGTTCTGGTATCCTTATCAGGTTTCCATGATGACCGAGCACATTTCCCATTGCTGTAACAAAGTACCTGAGGCACAGTAATTTATAAAGAAAAGGGCTATTATGGATCCAGGCAATGAAAATCCAAGCACACAGCATTTGTGTTGCTCAGCATGGAGAAGGTTCTTCATGCTTCTTCAGGGTGTGGTGGAAAGCAGAAGATCAGGCAGGTGTGGAAAGAGAAAAGAAGGCTGAAGTCCCATGAAAGCTAACCCATCTTGTGAGAAAGGCATTAATTCACTCATGAAGATTCTCCTTCCCCTATGACCCAAGCTGTTCCTAACAGTGCCTTATTGAAAAAATTAAAGTTTCTACACATGAATATTCAAGCCATAGTGGCAATCCTAGGTGCCTGTCTTCTTCATTCAGTTCAGCTCAGTGTAGGGTAAAACCTGCACCCTTGCCTTTACCAGTTTCTTGAAGGCCACTGTAGCCCTGGCCAAGGCCCTCCTTCAGCCTTCAAGGGCAGCAGCAGAGAACCCCACGTCTCTGCCTCCTGCCTATCTTCCCTGGTTCTGTGTAGGATCCTCTATCACACTGGGCTAGCATGGAGCATCTAGGATAATGACCCACCTCAAGACTCCTTCAGTCACATGTGCAAAGTCCCTTCTTAGTGTAAGGTGGCAGCATATTGCTGAGGTTCAGGGATGAGAATATGGATTTGAGTGAGATGTAGCATTTTTCTGCCTACTGACCACAATATCCAAACATTGCACAGCACATGCTAATGCGCATTACTGCCCAAAGCATAAATCATTATCAACTTTCTGGAGGGCAACTTGGCAATGTAAGTGGTGCTCAGTGGCCTAGCAATGCCACTCCAACAATGTAAGCTAAGGAGGAAGAAATACACTGTAGCTTAGTTTATTAGTGAAAAATAAGAAATAATGCAATATGGAGAGGTAATTAAGTAGAGGATTCTGATTTATTCATGTATAGACTCTTAAGCAGCAATTTAAAAGGATGATTAGATTGGTGGTATCTTCTGGTACTGGTGATCCAGTACCAAATATCCAAGATATATGAATCTCCCCATTTACATGTGCATCTGTGTGGCTAGAAGCAGCAGTGTTCAGAGTGGTCATCTCCACATATTAGGACTTGAAGGGTTTTTATATTTTTATATGTTCTGAACTTTAAAGTGAACATACATGACTACTTTTAAAGCAGATAATTGAGCGCTCTCACTAGAAAAGGTAGTATTGAATTCATCTTCCTTCTCTTGTGCAAATGGCTGTTTTCTTTAGAGGTAAAAATGTCCTGAACAAGCCTTTAGTGGTTTTTCCTAGACCATTTATTCTCAGTGAACAGAAGCCCTAATACTTTCACTCCCCAGGCCAGAGGTTGGCTAGACTGCAGCCACATTGTAAATAAAGTTTTATTCAGGCACAGCCATACTAGCTGATTTATATACCATCTGTGTTGCTTTTGGGTTACAGAGGGAACACTGAGTAGTGGTGACAGAGACCATCTGGCCCACAGAGCCCACGATGTCTGCGCTCTAGCCCTTCATCAAAAAAAAGCACACCAACTCCTACTCCAGGCTCTATAACCCACAGGAGAACTCTTTCGACCACTGAGTTTTTAATAATTTTTTGACAGAGCGAAGAGTCAGAAAAACAATATATGAACATAGTATTCCAAATGCTTTCCATTGCCAACTCCTCTCTTTCACACCCCACCATTATGAGTGAAAAACCGTACTTTTTGAGACAGGAAATCTCACTGATTTAGTTAGGAACATTTTTTGCTTTGTTTTGTTTTGTTTTTACGTACTTTCTGTGATTTCCCAACTGTAGTCTTTAGAAAGATCTAAGAACAAAACTACAGGGAAATACTCACTCTACAGATTCACCTGGAATCCAGGTGCCAAGTAATGCTGAGTGGCGGCAACCCGCCCCAAGCCGAGCATCCCCGCCAGGCTGTGCTGGGCCTCTAGGCCTTCACCCTCTGCTGTCCTGGGAACACAAGTTCTCACTTCCACCAGTTACACAGAGACTAGGGAAGGTCCTTCTTCCAACAGACATTTTCACCAGTTGCAGTGCACACCTGTAGCCCAGATTTTGGGAAGCTGTCTGAGGCAGGAGGATCACAAGTTCAAGCCCAGCCTGAGCAACTGCATGAGACTATCTAAACATAAAAAGGGCTCACTACAAAGCCCATAATAAAACCAAATTCAGTCAAGAAGTTACCTGTTTCCAGCTTAGCAACCTGTGCTTTGCTCCATCCAGGCCTAGAATGCTCCAAATTCGAGGTTGCCTGAAGAAACTGCACTGATTTGAGGACTTCCACGCCAAGCGATGCTTTTATTGATCAGAATTGGCCCTAGGAATCTGAATGTGTCACCTGTCTACTAAATACCAGGGCTCAAGGCCCCCACGGAGCCCCCAGGGCAGCCTCTGGAACATGTAGGTACAAGGAAGATCAGAGAACTACACCCAAAGGAGACTGCGGGCAAAATGTGTCAACACTGCAAATACAACCTCAGGACAGGAGAGGCCTTTGGACAGCTGCCGTCTGTACCTTAAATGCACGTCCCATTGTTGCAATGGCCTTTCCAGTTCAGGCTGTTGGATTTCTGACCTTGTGTCCGGATGACATTAGTATTTATGGGTCCCTGAAAACCCACATACCAATGGCCACACATCATCTGTGGACACAACTGCCCCGCGAGGTCGGCGTGCAGCACCCTCCATGCTCGCCGCAGGCCGGCTCTGGCCCCGCCAGCTCCGCCGCTCCATGGCTCAGCCCTGCCTCGGCTCCAACGTCACTTTCTCCCCACCCGCACCTCATTCATGGTGCATATTATTTTCTTTGCTTTGTTCAGAAGTTTCTGGTGCCTCAGGACCTGAGAGACCTACATGGGAATAATAAATTCAGGAAAGGTCTCTGCGCCGCCCCAGCACCTCCGCCTCCACAGAGGCCTCCAAATTCCTCGGCAGCAGCTGCTCCTTCCTGTGACTCGCCGATGAACCCTGGCCCTGCCCTGGGGACCCCTCAGGATAGCTGCTGTGAGCATTAGCCATTCATCTCTGCGCCTGCTCTGTGGCTGAGGTTCAGCAGAAGAGAGCTGAAGCAGGGTGTGGACAGGGCTGGGTGCAAAGTCATCTTCAGGCCATGTGGGGTTTTATTTCTTTTGCAAAGATTGGCCCATAAACACAGCCAAACCTACCCTGAGTGCGTGAGGGCATGCTGGCTCTAGCTACCGCTGGATTTGTTCGGTCCTCTCAGCCTAGCCCAGCTGTTCTCTGGCTTTGCCGCTGCATTGGCTGCAGTGTGGAAACAGAAACAGGTCTAGGCTTAGGGGAAGGCAACACAGAGGGCCCAGCTCTGCCCCAGAATGGTGGCATCCTCCTTTGAGCAGAAGAACCTTGCCTCCTACAGGACATTTCTTGCAGGTCCTAAAACAATGATTCATTTCAGACCAAATATAAAAATCAGTCTTACTCCTTTCAGATTGGAGGCTTGGTGGGTGACCCATAAATATAGCAACGGGAGCCTGACCTGAGGCTGCCCCACAGTGCGGTATGCCCAAGTAGGAGCCACACTCCAGGGTCAGCAAGAAGCCAGCTGATCAATGGATGGAAACTTGTTCCTCAGCTCCTGGCAGCCAGCAGCCAGCCTCCCAGAGGCGCCCTGGTCTGCCCTCCTGCAGAACAGGTAGCACCTGCCAGCAGCCAAAGGGTAGAGTCAGCCTGGGACTTATAAACATAAAACATTGAAACCTTAAAAATGCTGATGTGTTTTTGAAAGGTGAGTTTTATGCCAAGAGTCTACTGGTACACATGGGAACTCTGTATTATTCACTTGTGACAGGTTAAATCCTATGCAATTTTTGCTGTGAATTTTAAAACCTGGACCGATTTTCTAGAGCCTGCTTCCCTCCACCCTTGCAAAGGTGATCCAGTTAGCCCTGGGTAAGCGTGTTGTTCAGCGCCTCTGGGCTTCACCTTAGACAGTGGCATCCTATGCTCATAGCCAAGGCTGTGCGCTCACATATATCACACATGAGCGACTCTCTTTCCTTACCTGTAAAACAATAACCAGGTCCTAGGTATGAGTAAGGGCAGTCACCAAGCAATGGCTAAATCATTTTGGAGAAGGCAAGACCTTCATCAAGTCATAAATCTGGATGGAACTACTTTTCATGCTGAGAAATATATCAAGTTCTTCCCCCAGCTTCCCAGGAGCCTGGGAGACAGAACGTGCCCTCTGCCAATGGAAACTCAAAGCTTGCCCTGGGGTAAAAAGGCATTTGGGGAGTGGAAAATGGACTTACATGGTTTCAGTTTTCCAGGAATGGCTTAAAGTTAGGGTTTTGGGGGCGGGGTGGCAAATGTATACAGAAATAATCTTGGCCTGGTTATTTGACTTGCTCATTGGGAGGTCCCAGAAGTTGGCATAAAAATTCAAGTTCCTTGTCTTGTTCCACAGCCTTCTAGGGTGCAGCTGACAAATGGGGAGCAAAGAACTGAGTTTTTCCCATGTGAATTAATCATTTCTCTCAGACTGCCATCTGGTGCCAGGTCCCACTCACGCCACGTGGCTCTTGTGACCACCTCTGCAGCCTACAGGCAGGACCACGAAGTGCACCAAGCGTGTCTGCTCTTGTGGGTCACCCAGTGGCCTTGGCCAGCCCCATGCCACCCGCCAGGCCACTAACAGAAGGGAGAGCCCTCTATAAATTGTCAAGTACCGCGTGAGTGTTTTCCAGTTTTATAAAATTAAATTAAGGGAAGGACTCCCAGCCCGGCTGCACAAGTGCCAAGCTTCATCCCAGCACACATCATTTTTATGGTGAGTTTTAACTCTATGAAAAATATAGGGCAGTAATGAAAATGCTGAAGGCCTGTGCCGGCTCGTGAAGCCGTAAGGCCATCCTCACCTGCCACAGCTCGCCTTTCCTTCACATTGCACTCAAGTAAGTAAATTCCCAGTGTGCAGCTTCTTTCTTCTCTTCTGGATTGTGTATTCCGATTTTCAAACCCATCTTCCTTGTGAATCTTGTAGTCAGTGGGATTTTTCTCTATATAATTGCTTTATCAAATCTAGCTGCCCTTTTTAAACTGTTTGGCTAGAGATGGAGAATATACACTCAGAAACGTTGCTTCTGCTCATCAGAGCTAGGAGCTCGTGGACATGAACTCTGGACAGGTAGCCCAACGAGTGACAGACAGCCGGTGAATGCTGGGGCTGGCTTGATCCCTCCTGCAGAAAAGCTCATGATGGAGCTGCTTGCCAGCAATCTGAGTGACTTTCAGCCTTGAATCAACAAAGAGAATCCACTGAGTGATGATAATAGTGAGTCCAAGGCTTCTTTCAAGACAGGCACCTCCAAGGCAGCCTTGATGGCTGAGGTCCGAGCAGCTCGGCTGGTTGTCCATTTTCTGCAGTGGTGCTGTTCAAGGTGGAAGTGGCTGGCACACTTACAGCTGGTAGTGAAACTGCAAAGAGATGCCAGCGCCCCACCAACCCACCCACCCCACACGTGGTAACTGCCTCCTCGGAGCACCACAGAGATGGAGGGTGCCAGTGTGTCACTTGGCCTCTTGGGGGTGTGGATAGATTAGCATGGTCTTGCATCCCTGTAAAGTGGTACACAAAGAGATGACTCATCCCCAAAAACTGATTGATACTTCTTTGTCTTTAACAAATGAGAAATGTCCGTGACAGAAGGGAACCCTGTTACAAGCCAGGTTTTCTCATTAGTAGTGAATGATGGATAATTATTCACCGGGAACATACACAGTGGGAATTCACATTAGATTCCTTACTTTGACTCTTGCTGCAGGCAGCCCTGGGAGACCATGCAGACATGCAAACACGCACATCAATATGCACATGAAAGTGGGGAGGCCTGCACTACGGCGTAGCAGTGAGAGTGCCAGCCCTGAGTACAAAGGAGTTTTCTAAGGAGAATAACCCCCTGTGTGTTCAGTTAGAAGTGCTGAAAGATTAGTAATGGAAAAGGCAGATGACTGGCACTTTTGTTCATTGATTTTGGCTATAATTCATTTATTTTGGTCTTTTTTAAGAAATGTAAGAAGATGGATAAAATAGTTTCTTCAGAGCATTTTCAACCCAAGATGAACTGCCACGTGCACTAGAAATATTCTCTATAGTTACAGTCCTGATGGGAAAGAAAATATCACCGTCTGTTGGGCACATGGACATGACTTGGGTGAGGGCATCTAGAATAGCTATCGGCAGGACACACACACACAGCTTGTCACAAGACTCTCCTATAGGAGGCACCTTGACAAAGCAGAAGTGTGTTTCTATTTCCAGCCTAGAAGATGTGCCACGCCTGGCTTGAATGCACTGTGTCAACTAGGACCAAGGACAAAATGCCTTTACACTCCTGTGGCTCTGACCCTCTTGCACTGTTGCCCTGTGCTGCTGTGGCTAGAACTGGGGGCTGTGCCTCCTCATTCTCTACCGCGGGACTGAAGAAGTGGAAGAGAAGCCTGTCCTTTTCTTGGGTTCTGGGCCATTCACCATCACTTTCCCCCTCACTTCCCAGAACAGAACCACATATTCCACACTTGATCACAGAAGCAGCTGGGAATCCCTGTGTTCCAAGCATCTGTGACTAAAAAGAGCTTGTTTCCTGTAAGAAGGCAGCAGACACACAGGGACACCTGCCCATTTCTGCCCGTACAGCAAACAAAGATAGCTAGAGTTGAGGGGGGCAGCAGTGCAAACAAGAACAGTTGCTGTCTTAGCACAAGTGAAGGAAGGAAGCTAAGCCAGCAAGCCACTTTGAGCAAGGTAGATTGTGTTTGAACAGCATTTTCTCAAAAGTCAGTTTTGTTTAGTTTTAACTTACTAAAACCTTACAAAAATGGGCATTGGCCATTTCTCTGCCTTTTTTTCCGCTTGGCTGATTCCCATTACTGCATCTTTGGTTTCACAAGTCTTTCTCTATAATGTGTTCACTCCTCCAATTCAGTGAACTCTTCAGTTCAGCAAATATTTGTTGGAGCTGGGCATGCACAGCACTCACACACCATGCATGAGAGTGTGGGTTAGGCCTGCAGCACACAACACATGAAGAGTATACGTCATCCATAAGACATTGATTCATTTTGTGATTTCCATTTGCTTCCTCAGAATATGCATATTTTCCTTTAAACACTTAAAAATTCTAATAATAATGGGGCCAGTGATATAGCTCAGCAGGATAAGCACCTGTCTATTAAGTGCAAGGTTCTGAGTTCTGCCCTGGTAACCCCCCAAAAAAGTTCTAATAATGGGTTTTAATATTCTTGTCTTCCAATTCTGCCATCATTATTTCTGGACCTGTTTCCATTAACCAATTCTTGTCCCAGTCATAGATCAAACATTTTCTTTTCTTTCTTTTCTGGAATAATCAAGAAATATTTGTCTATAGATTTTTACAGCATAGTTTTTATATCTTCTGCATTTTGTTATCTTTCTGTCAAGATTATTGGATTTTTCTTCTGTTAAGAGGTTACTTAAATTTCAATTTGAGGGCCAGTGAGATAGCTCAGCAGACGAAGCACCTGCTTAGGCAAGCACAGGGACCAGGGCTCAATCCCCAGCACCACAGTCCCTATCAGCCCAGCCCTGGGTACACTGAGCTGGTCATGGGGTCTGCGCATAGTGGCCACACCTGTAATCCCAGTGCTAGGGGTGCAGGACAGGAGGATCACTATGAGTCCAAGCTGCATAACATAAAATCTCCACAAATTTCAATTTGATTTCTTGAGCTGAATTATCTTTGGTGTAGGGTGCTCTTTAAGGCTTTTCCACTGAATGCCCTCAAAGATCTGTAAAACCACTGCATTCTGCCTGGTTGCCACTCAAAGAAGTTTCAGCCTAAAGTGCAATTTGGAAAATATTAAGCTCTAGCTTTCTGCATTTCCATCACTCAACCTTACAGTATCTTACCCATGAGCACATATATCTTCAACTGGGTAAAGACTCAAGAGAAACTCACGCAGATTCCTATAGGTTTCTTTCTATATACCATTCAGGTTCTGGTACCTACCCACCTCACTGTCTATAATTCTGTTCTTCATTTCATCAATGTCTCTAGACCACTGTGCTCTGCTCCAGGACAGCCTTCTGCTGTCAGTTGAATTATGAACACAACCCCCAACAGAGGTTGAAATCCTAATTCCAGGACCTGTGAATATGCTCTCATTTGGAAAGAGGGCCTTGTAAATAATCAAGTTAAGATGAATTTATTAAACTGAACCCTAATCCAGCATGACTATTGCCCTTACAGAAAGGTAGCATTTAGGTGTAGAGAGATGTGCTCCTAAGAGAGAACATGAGCACAGAGCCCTCTGCCTGTTTCGGTCCTACATGACCTCCATGTATACACATCTACCACGAGCCCTCCCCTGGCACAGTCCTGCTTCATCTACATTAGCCCAGGTGCTGTAGATAAGGTCACTTAGTTATGCAGGGGTGGAAAGAGTGGTGAGAGTGAGTCTGAGATGATGGTGAGAAACCTTAGAGCCCAAAGCCTTGCCCAAAGTCCACCTCATCAGAACCTCACTGTAGCTCAAAGAGCATCAAATGTTCTCATGTACACGTTCCAAAATCAAGGCCAGAGAACCCATCAAAACCTGAGTCTCCCTGAGAAACATGAATGTGCAATGGAATATGAAAGTAACAAAACTGGATTTCTTTCTAAAACTTTCTAAAAACTCTGCTTCACTCAACAGCTTCACAAGCAAAGTGGAAGACCTTTGGCTAAGACCCAAGACCCAGAGAGGGTGATAGTCCTGGCTGTTCACTACAGCCTCTGGTTCCAGCAAAAAGGGAGAATTTTGATGTAATTCTTAACAAATATGCCTCCTATTTAGCTAGCTAAAGATTAGGGCTCCTGGGTCAGTGTCTTCATCAGCCACAGAGAACAGCCTAAGGCTGATAGCACTCTCTTTCTGCCTAAATACTCTCAGGAAATCAATTGTGATGGACAAGGAAAAATGATTAGGGATTAATACCAAAGATTCCCTGGCTGAATAGCTCCTGTTTTGCTGGAAGTAGCAAGTTTCTTATTTATCAACTTAGAATCTAGTCTACCTCAGCAGGGCTCTGTCCAGACCAACCAAAAAAAATACTTTGCAGCATGTGTTCAAATTCCATTCCTCGTCAAGGCTGAGCAACATTCCATCTGACGTAGCTCTCATTTCACACACAACACGGCAATGAACGTGGCACACAGATACACTTTTGAGTCCCGACCTCCTGTTCTTTTGAAAGTGGAATTGGTAGGCTGTATGGGGGTTCTGTTTAACTTTTTGAGGAACTGCCAATTTTCCTCAGAAGATATGCAACTTTAACTCCTCTTAATGATGCACAAAGATTTCAATTTTTCCACATAGACTGCAAATATTTTATTTGTTTTACAGTAATAGGCCTGGTGAATTGAACTTGTGATTTTGATTCACATTTGCCTAAAAATTAGTTGAACATCTTTTTGTATCCTTATTGTCCATTTGTGTATCTTCTTTTGAGTAGTAGCTGCTCATGTCCTTGGCCACTTTCTGAGTGGATTTGTTTGTAATTGATTTTGAGATTTCAAAATTTTTATATTAAAGGTTTTGCAAATAGTTCCCCAATCTATGAGTTGTCTTTTTATTTGAAGTGTTCTATAATGTAAAAGAAAGGTTTTAAATTTCTCCTTTATTACCTAGATTTCAGTATTATATCTAAGAAATCATGCCAAATCCAAATTAAGCTTTCTCCCTATATTTTCTTCTAAGTTTTATACTTTTACCTCTTATGTTTAGGTTTTTAACCCATTTTAGTTAATTTTTGTATGGGGTATAAGATTAGGGTCCCAATCCATTTGGTTACCTATGGTTATCCAGTTACCTAGCACTGTTTGCCAAAAGTACCATCCTTTCCTCATTGCTCCCATCAAATGGTTCTGGCACCCTTGTAGAAAATTATTCAACCCTATAGTTAAGGTCTAGCCTATGCCATTTTTCATGTGTCTGTTTTTTACCAGAACCATATTTTCTTCTTAAGACTTTATAGTAACCTTTGAATTCAGGAAGTATGAGTTCTCTTTCTTATTAAGATTATTTTGCCTCCTTTGGCTCTCTTGAGATGCTATGTGAATTTCAGGATGAGATGTCTCTTATTTTCATGATATCTCAGAAGGATTTTGGTGCTGAATCTGTGGCTCACTTTGGTAGAACTGACATCTCAACAATATTCAGTCCTCTAAGTCAGCAGTGTAATTTTGTATGTAAATAACACTTTACCTTCTCTTAGTTTTGTGCTGCCATAACATAGTACCTGAGGTAGGGTAATTCATGATAAACAGGCTGAAAGCTGGGAAGTGTAACAGAAAGGTACCAGTGCTTTAGCTGCTCTGATTTCAAGGTGGTGCTTTAAATGTTCTGCCCTTCATTCCTAAGTATTGTGTTCTTTTGGATGCTACAATAAATGATGCTTAGTGTTGTATGCCATTGTGGAAGGTAGAAGGGGAAAGACACACAAAGCTGTCAAACTCATCCTTTATTAATGGTGCCAGTGCCAACCTTCAAGGCAGGGCCCTAATCACCTGCAAAGGTCCTCTTTTAATACTGTTTCCATAGCAAATAAATCTTAAAATTAGTTTGGGGTGAAACAGACATCAAACCATAATAGCCTACTTGGTTAAGTTTATTCCTATGTATTTTATTCTTTTGGATGCTATCAAAAATGAAATTGTCTTCTTAATTTGATTTTCTAGGTATTCACTGTAACCACATGTCTCATTTTATTAGCCACAGAAATCATGTGATCACACCTAAAGTCCCCAGGGCAAATGCAGGTCACCCATTCTGGGTGGGCAGTTAGCAGTGCATAAGAAAATGAGTGGGTGCAAAGCAGAGGGCAGAATGGGGTCTGGAAGTTGCTGGGGCCCCATTACATGATTTTCCCAGTCCCCTCTTTCAAAATGATCTGTTCTCATCCTCTCACTGTACCTTAACAAGATGGCAGAGAAGATGGCAAGAGGAGACAAGAAGTGAATAATAACAAGTGAGATAGCAAGGATTTCACTCAATCGCTGTTGCCCAGTTGGGCAAACAACAGGTCGAGAGGAAAAAGGTCAGTGTCAGAAGACCTGCCACATGGTCTAAGCAAGTCTCCTGAGTAAGTCTCACAACACCACTAGGCCTCAGTTTGCTCCTCTGGTGCTCAGCCAGGCAATGGCTAAAGCTTTGCTGAGGTAACCATCTCATCGCCCCAAATTTTAACAGTACTTTCTCCTCTTGAACAGAAGCCAGTATTAGAAAGCCTGCTCTCTCATCAGTTGCACCAGACCTGTATAATGATATGCGAGCCATCCTAGCCCATCCGGGATGCTATAGTAGGAATGCCATATGCTGCATAAACTGGGGCCACATATGGCAGAAAGAGTAGGCAGCAACCTAGGTCCCGTTTGTCGGGCAAGCATGATAACTACTACACGAAGGAAACTCCTAGGGTCCCCTCCATGGGATGCTAATCCCATTCTTGAGGGAAGAGCCCTCATGATGTAACCACCTCCCAAAGGTTCTACCTTTCATACCATCACCTTGGCAACTAGGATTCAGCATAGGAACTCACAGGGAAAACAAACATTCAGATCACAGCACCACTGTCACGTGCCGTAGAGCTCATCATTGTTGGTATTACATCCCAGTTTTTCTAGCATTCTTTCTCTAAAAAAAAAAAAACAGAAACGAGTAAGTCCTATATTAGTTGTATTCTCCTAAAGAAAGAATGTAGCCTTAACTAGCTTCACTATTCCTGGGACACAATATATGGAGGAGACACTTTTCTAGCTGGACTGAGGAGAAGCCTCCAGACCCACCATTCTCGTGACACAGCATGGTCTTCATGGAGGCCAAGACATCAGGGCACCAGCAGCCAGCTACACGATCAAATCAAGTGGCTTCTGTCACAACGGCAATTGTTTATCTTACCAATTCTATGTCGCAAAGGTTTGGGTGTGCACAGTATCTCAACTTACTACCTAGGAATCCTACTGTATCAAATGTGTCAGTGACTGTGTGTTAAGTGTAATACTGTATATGTTCAATTCAGGCTTTAAAAAAGTTTGTAAAAGGCAAGGGCTATTAATTTATAGAGAAATTAAAACAGTGCTTAAATTTGTTTTCCTAGTCTCTGTTAAAAAATTTTGGCTTCAGCAATCAAAATTGAGTATAATGGAGGCAGATAGTAGACTTTCACCAATAGAGCTCAACTAACTATTACAATGCAGTATTTTTTCCAACATACTTTGAAGTAGCAGGGGTTTTTTTCCTGAATAATATTAGTATAGGAACTAATTTGGAAAATGTTTAATGAATGAATATAAATGATAATGTTTTTTAGGGATATGTGGACACAGAAATAGACACTTTGAATTCTCCAAGAATTTTTGAGTGAATAACAATCACCCTCCCAAAGCCCAGAGAACAACATCCCTTGTTCGCTGGGGAACAGCAGCCAACATAAACGTGCCACAGGGAAGTCACATTGGTGTGTGGTTTCCGAGCCACGCAGACACTGCCTGTGTCCTTCCTGCACGCGGACTACTTCTCCTCTGCTTTCCACTAGGCTGCCCCATCAGGGGCCACCCCATGCCCAACATCACCTGGTTCCACAACGGCCGGCCAATCGCCAGCGCCACAGGACTGACGTATCAAATCCTAGCAGCCGGGCAGATCCTGCAGGTGGCAAATCTCAGCGCTGGGGCCCAAGGAGAGTTCAGCTGCCTCGCTCAGAACGAGGCCGGGCTGCTCACCCAGAAGGCGTCGCTCGTGATCCGAGGTAAGAAGCCCCGCAGGCCTCGGTGCTCGATTTAGCTCCAAAACTCAGCACCTTCCTGGGAATCTAATTCTATGGTAAAACAGAGATTTCTGATCTCCTGTGCTATCTGGGACGTAAGGACCGGTGCCGGACAGTGTTGCAGGAGAACCTTCTGCCTGCACACGCAGCTCGCCAGGAGAGCGCCAGGCCCAGGCCCACTGAGCCCAGGTCGGGGCAACCTGAAGTGGGTTCTTCTGCCCCTAATGCTGCCGCTGTTCAGGGTCCAGCAACCACCACAGTGCAGCAGAGCTGCACTTTTCTTGCTGGTTTAACTACCACCGGGTAGGTCGTGGGCACAACCAGCTGCCTGATTTAAAGGGCAAGCTTTCTTTGCTAGACCAGTTAAAGCAAAAAAAAAAAAAAAAAAAAAAAAAAACTGGACCTAGAGGCCCACATCTGTAACACCAGCACTAGGGAAATCAAGAGGGAGATTGTCAGTACAAGGCCAGCCTGAGCTCTGTCGCGCATGTAAGGCCAGCATGAACTACATAGCGAGAGTCAGTGTCCGTCTGTCTCTCTCTGTGTCTGTGTCTCTGTCTCTCTGTTTCAAAAAAAAAGATACACAAAAATAAAGGAAAAAACCAACCTGTTGATTTTAGCAGTTTGTGTTACAGCTTCTGCCCTGCCTTCTGGCTGGGGGATGAGGCTGCTCTGTACGGCCTAGTGCCCTAGAGAGACCCAGCAGCAGGGCTTCCTCACGGCTGCCAGGCACCTTCCTTCTGGCCCCGCACAAGGCATAGCCTGAGAATCTGTGCTTTCCAGGGGCACAGCAATCCGAAAGCCCAAGGGCAGGGCCTGGCGTGCCCTGCACCAAGAGTTCAGAACTGGTTCCCAGCAGCGAGAAGAGAGCCAGCCTGGCCCTTTTCCTGAAATGGGGGACAGGATTTGTGTTTCCTGAAGGTCACTGTGACAACCCTTGTGTGATACTTTTTAGGAAAGCACAATTCTACTGCATCGATTGCAAGCCGGAGGATCCTGGGAGCAGGTCCCAGCCAATCTGAGACAGGAGGAGGGAGAGAGGAAAGAGACTTTTGTGTGCACACAGGTTTTCCTCTTAGGCATGCTCCCTGCCATCTGGCTCCGGAGCAGAAACAGAGGTTCCACTTTCTTGCCAGTCAGCTATTCTCTGCTGCAAACCAGAATATAGCACCCATTTGCATTTTTTGTAATGTACAAGTACTTGGAAATAAGCACTCAGAATTTACTAGCCACGTTTATTTTTAACAGCTTTTCTACCAGTGAGCCCCAGATCCCCAAAGAAATTGGCTTTTTCACTGACATCATCGGTACACACAAACGAGAACTCTCTGGATAGGCTGTTTCTGTAATGTGTACAAAATGAAGCCATACTTTTAAAAAGGATTCAATTTCTGACATAGTTATACCTCTCTGTAGACAAATAAAGTCACTTTCCAGTAAATGCATAGGGAGAAAGCACTTTCACAAGTATGGTTAAAAATAGTGAGAAGCGCGGGGCTCCGTGTTCTCCATCTGCCCCAGTGGGGCCCTCCACATTAGCTCCAGCCAGGTCCCACTGGACCTGCAGGGGCAAGGGCTGGCACTGTTGTCTTGTGCTCCAGGTGGCCAGCGGCTGGCCGGTTGGGAGAGCCTCGATTACAGCAGGTCCTCCACCTCTGGCCACACACCCCCTCCCAACCCCATCCTCCTCCTGTGCAGAAGGAAACCATTTCTGCCCCCTCTGACCTCCCTGTGACAGATTACTGGTGGGCTGTGGACAGACAAGTGACCTGCTCGGCATCCTGTGGTAACAGAGGGGTGCAGCAGCCTCGTCTCAGGTGCCTGCTGAACAACACGGAGGTTGACCCTGAGCACTGTTCAGGCAAAGTTCGCCCTGCCATGCTGCCCATTGCCTGCAACCGGAGGGACTGCCCTTCTCGGTGAGTACCACCTGCCTGACCCCCGGGTGGGCCCTGACACTTGGCCAAGCAGATGAGCACTGTGCAGGGAGACACTACCCACAATTGGCATGGTCCTTGGGGCCTCTCAGCCCACTGAAAATGTCCTCAGAATGAGGCCCTTCTCAGCTGTGTGTCCCCTCCCTACTCCACTAGTTAGTGGACCCCTGGTCTTTCCAGTGTCCCCAGGTCTGGGCCAGAGACAGCTCCCATACCACAGTAATAACCTGACCCTCTCCAGCATTTGCAGGAGAAGTACTTTCCATTGAAGTGCCAGGTCAGTTTAGTGGACCCTACCCGAACCCTTCACTTTTTGTCTAACTTTAAATGCCTGTGCTAATAGTACTACAATCTAGTTGAGGAAATGCCGTCCTTCTACAATTGCTTGTATCTCACTAATGTCAGAAGAAGTCTCCAATTTCTGTAATTACCTTCACTGTGGCCAGACGCTCTCTGATCTGGGACCATGTTTGAGCTGTGTGACCCTCAGAGGCTCTGTTTCTTCAGTCTTCTTCATGCTCAGAGAGGTCGAGTCCCACCCAGCATGCCCACCACCCCCACCTCTGGGCCAGAGGTAAGGGGTTAATGGACGGGCTCACAGTTGACATCACCATGGTGCTCTGAGCCTGGGAAGGCCTGCCTGGCCCTGAATGCCCCCTGGCGACCCACCTGTGGGCTTCCGTACACTGCCCAGGAAGCTGGTTTGCCTGCTGAGTAAGAAGGAGCAGCTAAAACCAGGAGAGGCTGTGTGGAACATGAACCACGCTCATTAATATCCGCAGTGCGACTCGCTGACAGGAAGGTTTCCGTGGGAATGATGAATGTCCTTGGATAACTTTCCTGAAAGGACATGGCCCACACCTCTGCTCTTAAAACCCCACCCCAGGTCCTGAAAAAAAATCACTGAAATGTATATTTAAAAATAAATGTTGATTGAAACACAGTTCTGACAGGCACCAGGGACACAAGAGCCTGGAAGGCTGCCCTGGCCACGCCATGTGAAGGGCACAAGAGTGCTGGGACATGCTGGGGGCTTTTTGATTTGATTTGCTGAGGGTCAGAGTTAATCAGCCTAATTTACCTCCACAAATGAACTAATGATGGCTGTTTCAAGGCCTCCAGGAGTCTTACAACACCTCTTGCCTGCTTCCTAAGTGGCCCAGGGGTTGCTCCAGGACAGAGGAGTGGGGAAATTGTCACCAAACTAAAGTCACAGGCCAAGGCAGGAGGGACTTGTGGCTGCCCAGACCGAGGAAGCCAGCTATGGCTCAGGCCCCAAAGCACCCCCTGCACACACTTTTCTGGTCGGTGTCCCAAGCGCGTCAGTTTCCTCAGGCTGCCTCACCAAATTACCACCGCGGGAGCTTAAAATGGCTAAAGTTTAATTCTCTCATCATTTTGAAGTCAGAGTAAAAGCATCAAGGAGTCCGTGGGCCCCTGGCCCTGCAAGGCTCCTGGAGGCCACCTGCTCCTCAGCCTTCCACCTCCAGAGCCTGCGCGAGCTCTCTGGCTTGTGCATAGCTCCACCTCCTGCTCCAAGGTCAGCCCCTTGTCCCTGTGTGTTCTCTTGCTCGCTGCCACTCTCTTGGAAGAGCATTTTCACATTGCCATCAAGATCTGCCTTCTCAACCTCAACTATGGCTGCAAAGGCCATTTTTGCAAGGCAGGTAATACAGACCCCAGCTCTAATGCATCTTCTAGGGGCACTGTTCTTCAGGTTACCATGCCAAGTAAACAGTGGGGAAAGGACCACGGCCCTGCACTGATGTCTCCGCGGCAGCAGTGCAAGGCCCCCTGGGTCCCCCTGACACCTCTCCCCTGCAGGTGGATGGTGACTTCCTGGTCTACCTGTACCCGGAGCTGTGGTGGAGGCATCCAGACCCGCCGCGTGACGTGTCAGAGGCTGAAAGCCTCTGGCTTCTCCACCCCAGTGCCTAATGACGTGTGCAGCCAGCACGCCAAACGCCCCGTGGACACGCAAGCCTGCAACCAGCAGCCGTGTGTGGAGTGGGCCTTCTCCAGCTGGGGTCAGGTAAGGGACAGGAGGTTTTTATTTGAAAACCAAATCTGAAGATGTACGCTGTGCCACGGTAGAAGCCACATGCCACCATTGCCACCTCTTCTGTGACAACTGAATTTTCACATTCTCCTGTGCCACTAACCCCACCAATATCATTCTTAAAGCCGAGTCTCTGATCTTTTCTGTAACACTAACACACCAGTTATGCTTTTTTCTTTTGATTTCCCTCCACCCCAAGGCTTCCGGCTCTCCTGTCATCTGTGAACCCTCAGCCGCCTTCCTCAGCTTTACAGGCTGTGATGGGGATGGCCACATAAAGCTCTGAAGGGACCCTCAGGACTGCAGTGTTATCTGCGTCAGGGCTTTGGATGAGCCCCATTCTTACATTTCCTGGGGAAACTCCTTCAAACCATGCGTGTCCAGACCCTGCCCCCCAGAGAGCAGTTAGTGGCCCTGGGCAGGAGCCAAGCCAAGTGATTCTGACTTGGTCAGGCTGGAGAACCTTGTTCCATGCCAGGAAATCTGGGGAGCTAGCAAGGTTCATTTCTTGATTGTAATCCTAGAGGTTAACATAAAAATCCCAGGTAGGACCAGCACACAGCAGCAGTGGGGATCACCTGAGCCCAGGAGCCCTGGGCCAGGGCCTCACCTGGAAAGAGGAAGAACCACAAGGACTCTTCCATTTAGAGTGGAAACTTCATGCTTGGTTATGACTTGAAAAAGGGAGACCAACGCCAACTGCAAGTGGCTGATTCTGCTGAGTAATGCCAAATGCCATGCAATGGCAGCACCTTTCCAAGATGTGGGCGGGGACACTGTCAAGGTCATGCTATCTTTGAGCCAAGTAGGACTGAGCACAAGTCAGGAACTATTGTCATCCTGTCAGCAGATGGGGTTCAAAGAAGCCCCAAAGAGGAAAATAGCGACCTCCACTCACCCCTGGTAGTCTTGGCTCATGGTGGAAAAGATTTCAAACTGCATAGGCAGACTCCCTAACAGGACCAAAGAAGTGCACACTCAGCAAAAGCGCAGGTGCTAGACAGGAAAGGGGCACTGGGTCTGGAGCCGAGGGTACATGTGCTGCTCAGGGTGGCTTCCAAATGAATGATCTAGAGAGCTCTGGGGTTATTCCTGTAGACATGACATCTATAATGACCTGTACACCTGGCCAGGTGACCCCACTAGTGACCTAAAGCAAATGTTGACTATCAGGCTAACACGAAGACCCTTTGCACGTGTGTGAAATTTTGGGATGCACGGCGCCCAATCAACATTGCTGTTGGAGTGCTTCAGTCAGTGAAATGTGGATGACAGTGCTGAATGCGAAACATGCCAAATATGTGGCTTACTGTATCCTTAAGGCCCTCAGAAATCGAGAAGGAGCCTAGAAGGAAAAACCAGGCCTACAGGTGAAAGAGGGATTGTGGCCTTGGTGACCTTTGACTATGTCTTCGAGCTGCAGTTTTCTCAAAATGGTCATTTTTGGTCTTTCCTCTATCCTACATCTGTTAGAGGCCTAGATTTTCCCCAGCCCATGTGGATAAAGCCACTATTAGATACAGAACAGTAGTCTTAAAGCATCCCTCTACATTTTAGAGGTTGGCACCTGAGTAAATCCAGCATGGCGTTGTTGAGGTAAATGTTACAACTGTATATAATGCAGTTTCAGATCTCTAATCCTTGTCAGAATCTCCTGGAGCCCTCCCATGCAGGTAAGAACTACCTGCCCTGGCTGCTCAGGTCACACCCAACAGCTGTGGTAGTATCTGCAATGTGAGACTGAAAATGATGCTTGCATTGCTGTAAATTATTAGTGTAAGAAGCATACTCCTGCATTCAGTCCTCCTCACAAGGCTCCCCTCACTTCAAGCCTGCTCACGCCACTGTCCTTACCACTTCCTGAAGCAGTTCCAAGTAAGTCTTCATTTCCTGACAAATTTGAGCTTATAGAAATGCCACTGATTTTCATAGGTTGATTTTGTATCTTGCTACTTTACTGAATTCATTTAGCTGTTCTAATAGTCTTGAGGGAGTCATTAGGTGCTTAGGATTTTCTTTGTGCAGAAAAAAGAAAATTTTGTCTCACTGTCTATTTCTGTGCCTCTTCTTTCTGTCTTGCTTAACTGATCTGGCCAAAGCTTTTTATGTTCTGTTGCATAGGAGCAGTAGAAGTGGGTGCCCTTGCCTGACTCCTGGGATTAGAGGAAACTCCTCAGCCCTCCCCAGTCAGTGTGAGGTGCTATTATGTACACGGAGAACACCCTGTGGTGCTGCTGGAGGTAGCAGCCCTGGAACAGTGATGCTCAGGAGGAGGAAGTGCAGTCCGCCCACAGGTGCCCTTCAAGGAATCCTGAGGCTGTTCCAGTCCGTCTCTGCTTCCTGGCTTTGCTCCACCCTGCACTCCTCTGCCTTGATGTCTTGCACAGCTACAGAAGTGACAGTAGTTAGCCATGGCTTGAACCCAGGAGCCAAAATCAGTCTATTCTCCTTATACTTATCTCAGATATTTTGCCATAGCAATAGAGGATGGAGATGTTGGGCTTGTCATAAATAGGCTTTCTTCTGTTAAGGTACAGTCGTCGTGTAATTTGTTCAGGGCTTTTATCACCAATGGATGTTGAATTGTATCACATGCTTACTCTGCTTCTGTTGAAAGGAGTACATGATGTCTGCCCTTAATTCTGCTGATGTGACACAACACAGTCGCTCATTTGCTTATATTGAGCCACCACTGTGTCCCCAGAATGAAATCAGCTTGATCATGGTGAATAATCCTTGCTAATAATTATTTGGGAATGTTTAAGCCTACATTCACTAGAGCTCTGTGTGTGCGTGTGTGCGTGCGCGTGTGTGCGTGCGTGCGTGTGTGCGTGTGTGTGTGTGTGTGCGCACGTGTGTGTCTTTGTCTGGTTTAAGTAACAATAACCCTGGCCTTGTAGAATGAGTTTGGAAGGGTTCTCTCCTTTTTAATTCTATGGAATAGTTTGAGAAGAACTGACACTTTAATTTTAAAGTATGGCAAAATTAAGCAATGAATCTGTCTGTGGCCCTGGACTTTTTTGGTTGGGAAGCGTTTGTCATTGATTAGACCCTATTACTTGTTACCTGCCTATTCAGATTCCCTATGTGGCCATAGGTGGTCTTCATCAGTTTGCTGCTGGTGGGACAGAGCACCTGACAGACACAGATCTGCAGCCCCAGATTGGCTGGCTTCAAAGCAGGAGCATGAAGGAGGTCATGCCTAGCTGAGAAATCCACCCAGCACCTGGCAAGCAGGACGTAGAAAGACAGGAAGGGGCGGGGACAAGATGCAGCACCAGGATTGGCTCTTCCCTTCCCTGGGCTCCACCTCCCTGAAGCCCATTCAGTCGGGAACGCACTAATGGATGAAACCAGCGATGAGCTTGGTCCCTCAAGATCTGCTTGGCTCTCAAGGCCCCGCCTCCAAGCCCTGCCCTTAGGAGCTTTCAAGGAATGCTTTGTGTTTAACTAATACCCTGATCTGAACCAGGAAGGTAATGTATGGCCAAAAGATTCTCCTTTTCTAGGTTTTCTAATTTATTAGCACATAGTTTTCCATAATAATGGTCCTTTGTATTTCTGTGATATTAGGTGTAACAGTTTCTTTCTCTGCTCTAATTTTACTTATTTGGGTCTGCGCTTTCTCTCTTCGTTAAAGGTTTGTCAGTTTTCAAAGAATCTGCTCTATTTTGTTGAATTTTATTTTATCTCCATTTCATTTATTGTTGTTTCTACTAATTTTGGGTTTTGATTGATTTTATTTTCTTTTAAGCAGACTCTCATTGCCCTCTTAATACTGCATTTCCTGCATCCCACAAGTTTTCGTATGCAGTTTTTATTTTCAGTTCTTGCAAAATATTTCCATTCTGAAATTCTTCAGTGACCCACTACTCATTCAAATATGTGTTCAGTAGCCATAATTTCTAAAGTTTTTCTGACTTCTAGCTTTACTCTGTCATGATCAGAAAAGATACAGTATATTGTTTAAATTTTTCTGGAATTCATTTTATTCTGTACATAATATATGGGCTCGAGAAGGAGGCACATGCTAAAGGAGGGAATGTGTACCTGCGGCTGTTGGGAGAGGTGCTCCAGAGTTCTCTGCAGAGTCGATTGGATCTGCAGTGTAGCTAACACTCATGTTTCTCTGTTGAGCTTTGCCCGTGTTGTCTGTCCATGGATGAAAGTGGCATGTTGCAATTCCCCTTCCTTACCGAATTGAAACTTGTCTCTCCCTTTGGGTCTAATAGTGATTGTTTCATAAAATCAGATATTCCAAAGTTAAGTGTAAGGGCTGGGGAGATGGCTCAGTGGAATAAGTGCTTAGGGCCTGAGCTCAATCCCTGGTTCTAAAAAAAAAAACAAAAAAAACAAAGTTAAGAGTATGTCGCTATACATAACCTATATCTTCATGGTAAATTAACCCTTCTTTGTCTGTTACACTTTTCAAGTCCTTCTTGTCAGACGTAAGCACACCTATGTCTCCTAGTGTTATTTTCCATTTGCTTGGAGTATCTTTCTCCTTTCACTTTCATGCTGGCTGCCTTCATTCGTGATGCGAGCTTCTCACAGGTAGCATATTATGTCTTCTCTTTTGACCATTCAACCAAACAGTATCTTTCAATAGAAAAATCTTGCCCATCCTCATTCAGGGTTATTATTAACAATGACGTCTTCTGTGCTGTTCTCTTCTAGGTGTTATTCTTGTTGCTCATCTCCGTAGTTTCCTGGCTTACTGATGGCGCCTGGAGTGTCCCAAGGCTCTCGCTGCACTCTTCCGGGGTTTACATCCTCACATTCTTTCATGCCGGTAGTCATGTAGGGCCCCGCACACGTCGGTGAGGCAATCTGATGCTCAGCAGACAGGACCTATGGTGCAGTGGTGGAGTCCTGCCCAGGATGTGTAAGGCTCTGGGTCTGATGCCCTGCGCTGTGGGAAAGGGGAAAGAGAAATTGAAGCGCGCCCTTTGACTTACCTTAGAACTCTGTTTCTCCAATTCTGAAGGAATCTCTGCTAGAGAGAAGAACCCTGTTTGGCAGCATTTTTCCGTCAGGGCTTGAACTCTACCACCCCATTCCTTACTCACCCATGTCCTTTCTGCTAAGAAATATGTAGTTAATCTAATGAATATTTCTCTTAAACATGACTTGGAGTTTTCTCATGTGGATTTTTAAAATTTGGGCCTTGTGCTTTGGATAGCTGCCCTATCCTGCGGCCTGGTGTAGGTATCTTCCGGCCTCATCTACTTGAGATCTGAACATCCATCGCTTTCCTGAAGGCTACATTTTCTGTGTCCTTAACCTTTTTCTTCTTGCCTTCAAATATTCTGAAAATACAGGCTTTTATTTAATCCTATTCCAAAGCTTTTAAAGGACTGTGTCTCATCTGAATGGATTATTTCAAAAGACCTATTTTCATATTAAAATATTCTCCCTTCTGCTTGATCTAGTCTGTACTGAGGCCTTCAACTGTCTTTTTTTTTTTTTACTTAACAAACTTTTTATTTCTAAGACTTCTGTTTTGTTCCCTCATAAATCACTCCAGTAAATTTCTTATTCATGGCCATCATTGTCTTCCTAATGTCACTTACCTGACTGTCTGCTTTCTCCTAGCCTTCATTAGGCTTTTTGATAATCATCCCCCTAAATTCTTTATCAGGCACTTCATCTACTTCTATGTTTTAGGCTGTTGCTATTGTTGTTCTGTCATGATAAAGTACTATATTTCTCGGCAGCCTCTCCTAGATTTATGCTCCTCTTGATGGATCAGATGTTTGTGCTGCTTTTGTGGACAGAGCTTCTGAGTAGACAGCTTTCTCCTGAAGATACATCTCAGTATATCAGTTGTTATACAGGGCAGACCTTCATTCTCCTGGGCACTGCAATACATCCCCTGTAACTTCTTTTGCTTTGATGGGTAAGTTTGGGCACCCTGTACATCGTAGTAAGTTGGAAAGCCCACAGTTTCTGCAGGCCACACAAGAATGGAAACACTCAAGCAGTTGGCAAATGCAGTGTGGACAGAAGGGTGTAAAGCGCTCATTCCACAAAGCGAGTGGCAGCTCTCAGTGGGCAACTGGGGTTTCTTGTCACAGCTGTTGTTCTCCCAACAACAAACTCTGCCACTGAGAATCGGGCAGTGGTGAAGGCCTAAAACCCTAGTTCTCTGACAGGTCAGTGGTGTAGGGCTGGACACTAAGGGGACTAGTGTGGTGTAAGGCTCCTCACCCCCATAGCATTCGTGCCTGGTCATAACAGTAGCACGTGGTCAGACAAGGTATAGGGTCCTGGGAGCAGTGAATGGTGTCCTTCTCTGCCACTGTTGTGTCAGCATTGCCAAGGAACAGAACCTCAATAAGACAAAATCGCATTCAGTATCTCCCAGTAATGTGCCTTCAGGCCCAGCAGGAGTCCATGTGCAGCCAGCCATTACTAGCATTTCAGTGGGCCGGTCCCTTGATCTCTAGTTCTCAAGGGTGATGGCGTCCATTCTGTCCATGTGGCAACACACATTTCCTACCATCCAGCACAACCAGAAGGTTTAGGGTACTCTGCTGGACCACCCAGACAGCACTGTGGGGAGGCAGGTCTGAGAGGTGGGACCATGTGGAGGTCTCTGACCAGAGGAATTTGAACTCAGGTAATACCTCCTGTCTCCATGATTCCTAGAACCCTGGGCATTCACTGGAAAGGATGGGAGATCTTTTGCCCCAGTAAGACTATGGTATGGATTGCTAGTTACTTATATAAGTGAGCTGCATGCCTGTGAGGATGCTGAAACTTTCAGTATTGAGGATTGCCAATGTCTACAATGCCAAGATGTGCCTCAGATTCTCTCTTTACCCCTGGCAAATACCAGGGCAATTTCTTTCTCCTACTCAGCTGTTGGTCCCAGGTCTCTGAAAGGCACAAAGATCTAGTCTTTCTGTTGCTTTTGTGAATGTTCTTCCTACTTACTTATCTCAGCCTGTGTCTTTATGGTGGAGTCAACAGATTCTGTGCATCTTTCATTGGCCTGCTTCTGGTCACAGAATATTCTGTCAGCAGTGCAGAGACCAAATTAGAAAATGACCAGCCTAGAGAAAGAAAAATAGCACAGATGAGAAATTATGCTAAAGGAATAAATGCATTGAGCAATGGAAATAAAAGAGATGGTATCAATAAGTGATTCACATTGGTCATTAGAGGGAACGGACATCCAGGGTGACTGTCATTGAACAATAAAGAACACTCTAGTGTTAGGTAGAATAAAGACAATGGATAAGTCTAATAAGAAATTGATACGGACATTTTAGAATTAAATATTAAGCAGTCAGAGGCAGAGATCAGGAACTTAAAGTACAGATGGCGCCAACCACTGTGAGTCTTCCAGTTGGCACTTTGCCAGGGGCACCTAGGAGTGATAGGTGTGGTCATCTTGGAAGAGGAAAGGCATGGTGTGAGGAAAAAGCACAAGTCATAACTCTAGGAAGCCCTAGGTAAACTGTGGGAGGAAGATAGGGAAAAAGATAACCTGTCATGTAGGAAAACATCTCTAAAATACATTCAGGAAAGGATCTCTGTCCTAAGGAAGGGTCAACATCAAAATTCAGAAGGAACAAGCCAAACAAAAAATAAGTGTGAACCTATACTTCCTGGAACCTATACACCGTGGCCCTGCGGGGTGATGTCAGGGTGACCTCGCCTGACGGGCGGCCACCGTGGCCCTGCGGGGTGATGTCAGGGTGACCTCGCCTGACGGGCGGCCACCGTGGCCCTGCGGGGTGATGTCAGGGTGACTCGCCTGACGGGCAGCCACCGTGGCCCTGCGGGGTGATGTCAGGGTGATCTCACCTGGCGGGCGGCCACCGTGGCCCTGCGGGGTGATGTCAGGGTGACTCGCCTGACGGGCGGCCACCGTGGCCCTGCGGGGTGATGTCAGGGTGACTCGCCTGACGGGCGGCCACCGTGGCCCTGCGGGGTGATGTCAGGGTGACCTCGCCTGACGGGCGGCCACCATGGCCCTGCGGGATGATGTCAGGGTGGCTGCGGGCTCTGAGGTCAAAACAGCAATGGAGTGAGGACAGATGGGACTGGATGACACGGTGCTGCAAGGACAGGTCTCACCTCTGAGGCCTCTCGCTTGTGGTTGAAGGACATCAGTAAATGGAAATCTACAGAACTCCAATGGTTGTTTCTCCATAGAAACTTCAAAAACTGCCAAAAAATGACTAAACTAAATATGAACTCTGAAAAAAGAGTCAAATATCTGTGAAAACCAAGTAAACATCAAGTGGGGGGCACCTTCCAAATGGCAGGAAATCCATTGCACTTACACTCACCCCTACCCTCCTCAAGCTGCACGGCCTCCACCTCAGGGTGATGGCAGGCACTACTCCTAAAAGTTGCAAGAGGACTATGATCCCACACAGAAATGTTTCAGAAAGAGGTTGGCATATAAACAACAGGCTGTGTAAACTCCCAGGAAGACCTGAAGACTAAGATATTAAGACATTCAGAGATCCCATGGGTATAGCAGCCACGCCAACCTTAAACCTTCACCTCAGGTTTAGAGCAAATGCACCTAATCACTGAAGAGCTGCCCCATCGCACAACCAGTCTCCAAAAACCGAGAGGCCACTGTGTGCTCAAAGAAAACAAAAAACACAGAAGTAGACAAATGTAGCATCAGACATACCTACACAAGGGCTGTAAAACAACTGTCTTAATCTAGGTGCAGTGCGTGCATGGAGAGGCTGAGGCAGGGGGTTGAGGCCAGCCTGACCTGCATGGTGAGGCCTTATATGAAAAATAAAACTGCTGTCTCAACTAAGCATTAAAAATTGCCAACAGAGACAGAAATTATAAAAGGAACCAATGAGGATCTTTGGAGCTGACTATACAGTAAGTTTAAAACCTCATCATTGTCTTCAAAAGCAGATTTGGCAGGCAGCAGGAAAAGCTGCTCCTAGGTCAAAATGATCTTCATCAATAAGATTAAGAAAATGACCAGGTCCTAAGAGACTCTGCAGATACATCCAGGTAACCCCATGCACACACTGCGGAAGTCACAGAAGAAGAGAGGAGGCTAAGGTCATCTCTGCAGAAACAATGGTCGGAAATGCCCCAAATGTGATGAAAGATATGAATACACAGACGCCAGAAGGCACTGCATCTAAGTGATGTGCACCAAAGTTAGTCGCCTCAAGACATCCTGTAATGAAGCGGCTCTCAAGAACCAATCCTGAGAGCACCAAGAGAGAAGCGGCAACTCACCAAATGCGAGGGTCTCCCAGAGCCTTGTCAGCTAAGAGGAATCCACAGGACACAGCACAGTTATGCGCAAGTCCTGGGAAAAGGAAGCCAGCCAAAAATGCAGCGTCCAATGATCAAGATGTTATGAACACCGAAACACAGCATTCTGTAAGACTCATAGGCATTAATAATAAAAGGGAAAATGTTCAGGAATGAAAGAATAAAGAATTAAAATGGAAAACTAAAAATACAACTGTGAAAGAAACCTACTAAGAAGTGAGGGACTAATGTAAAATAACCATAACTTAACTACTTGACTATTCCTTTAACTTTGTGTTTGAACCAAGATTGTATAAACAAAAAGAAAACAATCTTGAGATATATGCACCTACGTAAAAAAAATGAATATACATCAAAACACTCCATCAAAATGATGGATGGGATACAGAGAAAGAACTGCTAAGAAGAGAATATGTGACTGTGGGTGCTTACATTTCAAAAGGAGGTCACAAAGCAATCTGCCTTTATAGTTTACACTTTAAGAACAGAAAAGGAAGGGCAAAAACTAAACTTAAAGCTAACAAAAGGAAGAAATAAGAAAGAGTAAAATATAAATAAAATAGAGACTAGGGAGCCAAATAACAACTGGAGACTGATGCCTCACAGAACCTGGCTGCTCGAGAAATGGTTCCAAGAATCAACAGATGGACTCATGTCACATGTTCTTCATTGAGAAAGCAACCAATGGAGTGAAACAGACAACCTACAGACTGGGAAAAAATTCTGCCACTTATTCTTCAGACAGAGCACACATATCTAGAATATATAAAGAACTCAAAAAAATTAGATCCCCCCAGAATTAAAGACCCAGTTGAAAAATGGACAAAGCAAAGACACTTCACAGAATACAGATGGCCAATAAATGTATGAAGAAATGGACATCGCCAGCCAATGGTGAAGTGCAAATTAAAACAGTGAGGTTCCTTCTTACCGCAGAAAGAATGGGCATTGGAGATCAAGCAGCAGCGCAGGCTGGAGAGGCCGTGGGGTGCTAGGGCCCATCTGCGCTGCTGTTGGGACACACACTGGAGCAACACCAGGGAAACCGGTGCAGAGACACCTCGGAATTCGAAACTAGAAGTTCCGCTTGACCCAGCTATTCTCTTCCAGGTATCGTTGTGAAAAAGCTAAAACACCATATTACAGTGACATGTGTGCACACCCAGGTTTATGGCAGCATGACTCGCAACAGATCAATTTTGAAATCAAGCTATTCATCAGCAGGTGAAGGAATAAAGAAAATCTGCACAAATGGAATACAATTCTACCATGATGGAAGACAAACAAGTTACCTGTGGGAAAATGGACTTGGCTGGAGACCATAATGCCATGTGAAGTAAATAAGACACACAATCTTAAATATCTCATGGTATCTCTTAAATGAGAAACCTGATGTAAAAATAGAGAAAAATAAAAGATAATATGGTTAGCACATCTTTTTTTTTTTTTTTTTTTAATTTTTTAACCAGAGATCAAACTCAGGACCTTGCACTTTTCAGGCAGGTGCTTATGCCACTGAGCTATCTCCCAGGCCCTAAGACAGATAATATGAAGCAAGGAGATGGATCTTTCTCAAGGGAAAGGGGACCAAGAAGTGGAGGGAGAGTGGGGTGGGTGGGGATGAGGCAAAGGAGTCACGATGCCTAAAAATGTGTGCACCAGCTCCACACAAGGCACGTAAAAATGTCACGCACTACACACGTGCTAATAAAGTGTCAAGAAGATCAATAAAATATGCAAACTCAGCTACACTGACAAGGCAAAAGACTCAAACTTCTAAGGTCAGAAACCAGAGTAGGCTCATAGCTTATGGAAAAAAACAATAAATAGTTGCAAACTAACAAACAATAATGGAGGTGAAATGGTCAGATTCTTAGAACCTTACAATTTACTGAATCGTGAAGAACCCAATAATCAGAAGCCTCCCAGAAAAGAAAAGCACCAAACATTTAAAGAATTTATACCAAGCCTCCTCCATATGGAGGTCAGCATTAGCATGCTCTAACTTAGTCTCTGAGCCCAGGATTATTTTCTAATGCCAAAGCCACTACAATAAAGCTATATGTAAGTATTTCGTAAGTATTGATGCAGGCATCCTTAACAAAATTGTACTAAACTAAATTTAGCAGCATATTAAAGGATTTTATATCATGAGTAAGTGAAATTTACTCATAAAATGTAAAGATAGCTAAACATGTGACAACTAAAGACATTAGCAAAATAAAATGAAGACCACATGGTCACCTGAGTACAGGCAGAAAAATCATTTGATAAAATTTATTGTCCTTTCTTGACAATAGAAGTGACTTCAAATAAACACACACCAAACATCACATTCAGTGGCAAGTGGAGGGAGAGGATCCCCTTCGTCTGTTCCTCTCTTTCCCCTGGTAGCAGGAACAGGACAAGGCTGCCCACAGTTGCCATTTCTACCCAACATTACACTGGAAGTTGAGTGCACCCAGGCAAGGAAACAATTTAGGAAAGAAGTAAAATTGTCTCTGTTCACAAAGAACAATCTCATATGTCAAAACTCTAAATTCCCAACAAAAACAACAGTTAGAATAAATAAATTTAGTAAGTTACAACATACAAAATTAACACCTAAATAATCATTGCATTTCTTTACCTTAACAATAAGCAATTCAAAAACAGTATTAGGAAAATACTTATCTTTAGCACCAAAAAGAACAAAAACTCATGTATGTAAAGTATCTATACAGTGAAAACTATGAAATAGTACTAAAAGAAATTTTAAAAGACACCTATTGGATGAGTATCTCATTTGAATAGAAGAATTTTAAGATGTAATGACTACCTGAAATGATCTACAGATCAGTTAAATCTATACTAAAACCCAAAGGTATTTTTGTAAGCAGAGAAAAATCCACCTTAATTTTAGGCAGGGAGCTGAGACAAGGTCTCAGTGTGTATTTGAGACTGACATCAGACTCAAGGCAATCCTCCTGCTTAGGCTCATGAGTACTAGGTTTATAAGCCCACACTACCATGCTTGTCTATATTCTTAAAATGTGTAATCTTGGGCTGGGGAGATGGCTGAGTGGAATAAGCACTTCCCTGGCAAGCACAAAGGCCTGAGTTCAATCCCCGGTTGCACCAAAAAAAAAAAAATGTATAATCTCTGTCTGAATAGCCAATCTTGAAAAGAACAAAATTAGAGGACTCACACTTACTGACTTTAAAATTTATTACAGGGTTATGGAGATAGCTCAGTGATCTAAGCACCTGCCTGGCAAGTACAGGGACCCAGGTTCGATCCCTAGTACTACATGCCATGCTGGCCACCAAGTCCAGTGTGGTGGAGCATGCTGTAACCCCAGTGCTAGGGAGGCTGAAATAGGAGGATCACTAACGTCTGAACTGCACAGTGAGATCCTATACCAAATACATTAAAAAAAATTAAAAATAAAAGAGCCAGCATGCAAACCCAGGCCTCCATTCCTCCTATGAAGCCTCCAGCAGCATTGTGGAGAGAACCCAGGCAACCTCCTCTAACCCACTTCATCTCCCAAAGACGCCACCTCTAGGTACCATCAACTTATCAGTTTGGGAGTTAAGTTTCTAACAAGTAAACTGGGGGTGGTGACACAAACAACAGCAGACACTGAAAGTACAAGCAAAAATATAAATAAAATGGAGACACTGTCAAGTGAGTAAGAAGAGCCCACAGGTAGGAGAAAGTGTGTGCCATGTCATAGCAAGTAGTGCATTAATATCCAGAGCATACAAGAAAATTACTACAGTTTACTAACTAGATAGGTTGACAGACAGACAGACAGAGACAGATGTGCAAAGGACTTGAGTGGACATGTGTCAAATACAAATCAGAGAAATACTCATTGAAACGTGAGTACAATACCACTTCACACTCATCAGGTGTGACGGTGGTTATAAAGAAAGAGCAAATGTTAATGAACATGTAGAAAATCTAGAACTAATATATTGGTGCATTGCTGGTAGTCACGTAAAGTGGCACAGTCACTACAGAAGACACTATGGTAGTTCTTACAAGATTAAGCAGAATTGCCACACGCCCTAAGAATGCCACTTCTCACACACATACCAAAAGAACTGCATGTGGGGATTTGAAAATCTGCACGTGAGTGTTCACAGCAGCATCACTTACAAAAGTCAAAGTGAAATCAAGCCAAATGTCCACCAACCGATGAAGAAAGAGCAAACCTGTGCACCTGCCAATGGCCACATCATAGCAGGGGTCTCATGAGACTGTCATCAAGGGAAGCCATAGCCACCTTAGCCAGTTTAAGTGCTTTTTTTTAATGTTTTCACAATGAAAAAGTCACCTAACAAATACTCAGAGCATACCCCATCATAAGCATACAATGACAAGTATGATGAAATAGAATCACCCTTAGAAGAGATGTGAGGGCCGAGGAGATGGCTCAGTAGAATAAGTGTTTCCCTGGCAAGAGCAAGGGTCTGAGTTCAATCCCCAGCTCCACCAAAAGAAAGAGAGAGAGAGAAGTGAAAGTCTAATACGTGCCACACCTTAGGTAAACCTTAAAGCACTGGGATAAGTGAAATAAGCCACAGACAGCAGGACAAATCCTATGTCATTCCACTTGTGGGGCTCTCAGTAGGCAAATTCATCTCCCAGAGACTCTACCTCAGGATAGAATAATAGTTGGGAGGAATGAGGAGCTATTCTTTAACAGGTATAGAGCTTCAGATGCATATGAAATGGTTAAAGATGACCAGTGGTGTTGGCTAAACAGCAGTATGAATGCTATCTAGTGCTGGTGAGTCTTACGCAGTCTGAATGCTATGTAGTGCTGGTGAGTCTTAAAAACTATACCCCTAAATGGCCTGAGGTGGGTATGTATTTATTAATGACAACAAAGCAATGTTTTAAATTAAAACAAAATAAAATTGGAATTAAAGAACATCAAACTTCAGATCATCAGAAGACAGCATTTGAGTAACAAGTGGCACTTGGTGAAAGAGCTTAATCTAAAGCCACTTTGGGGTGGGGTGCTTGAGTCTAAACACAAAAGAGTCTTGTAAGGCTAGTAACATATAGTTAATACAACAGAGAAATGGTGAAAAAAATGATTGAATAGACACTTCAGTAAAATGAGAAATAAGATGTTAAACTCCTTCAGTAATGAAGGGTGTGATTTGAACAAAAATTATATTCACTGTGTGCTCACTAGACTCCATAGGATTTAAAATACAAGTGTATGATCATTCTAGTGTCTTCCAAAAATTTCAGCCAAATTAAAATTTCATGTACCACAGACAGGAAAAGAATTGGCAAAAGCACTTTGGAAACCCATTTGACAATAATCTCTTAAACTGAAAACTCCACACTCGTTTCTATATCTATGTGAGATAACAGAAAAAAAAAAAAAACAGACATGTTTTAATTATTTGGTAAAATTTGTTGAAGTAAAAGACACCTTGCCTTGACTCTCTCTGGAGCACCCCTTCTCTGGACACGCGTAGGCCACCTGCTTTCTGAAGCAATTCCAGAGTCACCTTCGAGGCCTTCGGTGTGCCGTCCTGGCTGTCCCAACATCCTGAGTTGATTCAAAATGTCGACCTTTCATGGCCATTTGATTTGGGGGAAGGACCAGAAGACACGTGGTGTCAAGTCCAGGGAACGAGGCAGACGGGACGCGTGGCCACCCACCGCCAGCCTGGCTCTGCGCTGGATGGCATACCACACCAGCACTTACCAGACTTTTATGATGCCACGTAAAGCCAAAAACGAGGATTCAGAACTGTGTCAGAGCATAGCCAAAATATGAGGTAAGTGTGCACAAAGCAAGGGGAATGTTTTGAGGGACCTAATGGCTATTCTGCTACTGCAGTTTTTAAATTGAGTTTTTCACCATCTATCTTGGTCATACTACCTTAAACAAACTCCGGTCACTCACATTGGCTATAAGTCAGGGCAATTTTCTCATGAGAAATACCCATAATGTGTTCCAAGCTTCCTGAAGCACCATGTAATGAACCTTTCCATAATAATAAAAAAAAAAAGCGTTGTGTAATGTGTGTAATTTACCAGCAACACCAATATTTTTCTCAGTGTACTCATCACAAAGTTACAAAATGTGCCCGGTGTACCAGAAACAGCAGTTCCATGCTGTAGTCACCATTCAACCTTCCATCTTCAGCTGCCAGAAAGGCAGGGTGAAATGAAGGTGGTTACTGCTGGAAGGAGAGCCCTTTCCATAAGAACACCAGGAATCTAACTCCCCAGTATCCTTTCTCTCCTTGGGAGAGTCTGTAGGCCCCTAGGCCCTGCTTCTGGCTCACTATGTCTCAAACACAGGTTCCAGGTTGTCTATTTCTGTCTTTTCTATAACCCTGTTCTGTAGTATGGCATGACACTGTCATTAGACAAAGGAATGCAATGACTAGCTTTTCCTCTATCTGTGTGCGTCTTCTCTACAAATACTTGTAGCTCTACCTGTTGTTCCAGGATTTCCTTTATTTCAGAAGAACTTTGCTGCACTGGCTGTTGATACTCCCCTTTCTCCTCAGCTATCTCCTCACTGCCATTCTGTGTTCCCCAGCCAAGTTGCTGAGGGTCTGCTGTAGACAATACCTCTGAGGCTCCTCCACCAGTTCCTCAGCATCACCGCTGTCTACCCGAAAGCCTAAGGACTCCGCTGTAGTGACAATGTCACCAACCATGGGGTTGATTGGAGGCTTGGGCTCCTCTACACAGCCTTCAAAGTCTCCCTACTATATAATTTTAGGCCATACTTTGTTCCAGCAGAACTCAGTGGCCTTAAACATTGGTCCAAGATTTCTCAACCCTGTTGATCATGACTTACTAATTTAAGCAACACCTTTAGGAATACTAGCAGCTTTTTTGTACCAGGAATCAAACTTGTGACTTTGTGCTAGTCAGGCAGGTGCTGTGCCACTGAGCTGTACTCTGGTCCCAATACTAGCAGCTTTATACAAATCTTTTCTCCAAGATCTTCGAGATGGTAGATTCTAACATATTAGCAAGATGAGTCACACAAATGCCATTCTAACATTTCTCCCAAGTTTCCTCCTCCTTTTCAATTATGATTGCTTTCTTTATCTCCCTTTCTTTTCTTGGCTTCTTTTCCCACTTTTGGGCACCATTGGATAGCAGTAATCGTAGTGCTTACCTGAAGCACTGACTGAAGCACATCCGCAAATACGTATCTCTGCTCAGACTGACACATATGCTTCCTTATGCTTTTCTGGCATCGTAAGTCTTTGTTTACAGCCTCACAAGCCAACATTTGGGTCATAACTCAAGACTTTGAAGTTAAACCTAAAATTCTAGTCATGACCCAAGTTGTTCATACGTGAAGCCAGTTGGCACTCAAGGGTCCACTGTACCTGTGTCTCTACCCAATGTACTCTACAAAGGACAAGCACAGAAATGTTCATTGAAGTATTATCATGCAAATAAGTTATAAAAATTATAAAGGAACCAATTATTAAATGTGGTGAGAATTTAAATTAGGACATCGACATGCATGCCTTATGCATAGTAAGAAAGCAAGCATGATGAAAAACACACACGAGCCCATCCCATGGCACACACCAGTAGCCAGCATTCAGGAGGCTGAGGTGGGGGGCCACAAGCTCACAGCCAGTCTGGGCTACAAAGTAAGACCCTATGTTAAAAAATAGACATAACATATAGCTCATGTAATTTCAAAACCAGGCATAACCAGACTATGTGGAAGGTTAAATATTGGCAGTCCATGCATGGAGAAAAGTGATGGGAGCAGGTGCGGCAGGCTCTGAATCACTGATTTTATTGTTCCCACCTGTGTACAGAACTGGCCACACGCGATTTGGGGGATCTGAAAAAAGGGGGCCCCTTATCCAGAAAGTATGTGTGTCTAGACTGATGGTAGACGTACGCCTGTTGCCCCAGCACTTGAGATGCTGAGGCAGGAGGATCACTGGATTTTGAAGCCAACCTGGGCTACATAGTGAGTTCAAGGCCACCCTAGACTATACAGCAAGACCAAAAAAACAAAACAGCCAGGTTCGTGCCATTTCTGAGGGTGTGACAACATCGTGTTCCTGGCCTTGCTTTTCTGTCCACATCACAACTCTTTGCTATACTTTATAATATTTTAAATGGTTAAAACATAAAAATTTACGCTGTATATTTTATTATTAGAAAAACCAACAAGGGGTCTTTGGTGTCAAGAAGGCTTTTTGAGTATCTCCCCCAACCCATGTCTTGTGACCAAAAGGGTCACACTGAGCCTCCAGTACCCAAAGACAGCAGTACCCCTTGGGCCTGGGGTGGCCTGCAGGCACCTCCACCTGGCCCCTCCTTTGGGCCTGCCCAGCAGGAGAGCAAGCTGGAAAGGGCCTGCAGCAAGAGCCACACAAACCTTCTTCCCTGCAGTGTGATGACAGCCAGCCTCCACCATGGACTTGGAGGGACCCGAAGCCCCGAGGCTGGAGACCCCGTATTCCACAGTGACCTCAAGGGCCTGCTGCTTTGGTATTTTACAAATGCTATCAGAGACATTCACAGGCACTGGGTCTTCTGGCTCTGGGGAAAGCTAAAGCTGCAAGTCTGCCTTTCAGCCATCCTAGGTCAGACCTAAAGACAGGAGGCCAAAGCAAGAAGTGACGGACATGGAAACGTGGACGATGCTGCAAGAGCATCACAAACCACTGCCCTCCCCCTGGGTGGGGGTCGCTCGCTGCCAGGTCTTCAGCCCTGAAGTGTGTGCCAGCACAGTCCTAGCACTTAACACCATGACAGCTTCCACACAATGCATTTCGAAGGGAGCTGACTGTCTCTAACAGATTTTATTCTTTCCTGAGCCATTTATCAGCAAGCTGTGGTGCAAAGAAAACACGCCAGTGAGTGCCCTCAGCTGGCCAAGAGATGGGGGAAATGCCTGAGCAGAGGGCCTCCGGCAGGGTCCCAGGTGGCCTCAGTCCTGTGCCTCCACCTGTGACCACGCCAACATGACACTTATTCCTTCTCTCCTTTTGCAGTGCAGCGGGCCTTGCATGGGGCCTCACACGGCCATGCAGCACAGACAGGTCTTCTGCCAGACCCGGGATGGAATTGCTTTACCATCGGAGCAGTGTAGTGCCCTCCCCAGGTAAGAACGTGCCCAGGACCTCTGACCCCAGCCACAGAAACGTGGAGCTGGCAGAATCCCACCCCTCCCACCCCTCAGTCTTATAGACTAGAAACCCTGTTCACTCAGCCATCACTGCACATAAGGCCCCCACTCCTCCAGAGGTCAATGGCTCAGGAGAGGCTTTGTGCCTACTGCTGGGCTGGGGACAAAGCAGGTGGGGCAGGGGGAGCAGCAGGGAGCAGCAGTTCCTCTGGGGGAGGCCAGATCCCATGAGAAACCCACCCTGGTTCCAAGGTGGGCAAAAGGTGGGGAGGTCCAGTGGCCACAGATGCCAGCAGCTCCTTGCTCATGCTGACCTCTATTTGCAAGTCAGGGTGTGATGAGCGGCCTTGTCTCTGGCCTCAGCTTCTCCTCCTGTCCAGCCCCCTTAGCTTACCACACCTTCTCATGATGTCCAACTGGGAGGAAAGCTCACACCCCCAACTAAGACCTCAGTTCCTGAGGGTGGCCACCAATTCCTGATTCTACCAATTTCCACTTGGGCACAGCTCATTCTTGAGCCACCAGAGGCACAGACTTTGTAGAGAGGTGATGGGGTCCCAGTTACAGGGAAGTTGTCATGGTGCTCTGGTCGGAACCTTGGTCTGGTGACAATGGAGGCACCTGACAGCTACCTGAGGGTCCCAGATCTGTAGCAGCACTAGCTCTCTCTCCTGGGCGTGCTCCACGCAGATACCCACTTTGACCCATGCCTTCACCCCCCAGGCCTGTGAGCTCTCAGAACTGCTGGTCCGAAGCCTGCAGTGTACACTGGCGAGTCAGCCTGTGGACCGTGTGCACGGCGACCTGCGGCAGCTACGGCTTCCAGTCCCGGCGGGTGGAGTGCATTCATGCCCACACCAACAAGGCTGTGTCTGAGCACCTGTGTTCCTGGGGCCCCAGGCCTGCCAACTGGCAGCGCTGCAACATTACCCCGTGTGAAAACAGTACGTTTCAACCCGAGAACACTCTGCAAATTCCCCACAGGGCACTGGGCGCAGAGGGCAGTCCCTGGTATTGAACCGGGACCTAGGATGTTGGCTCAAGGATCATGAGCTGGGCCAGCACTGAGCATTTCTGTTGGGGTGTGTGGGAACCCACGTGAGGTGTGTGTGCATCCTGGCTGCAAAGCTGACAGTGTGCGCCCTGGCTCCCCGGTTCCACAGAGCCAGCTGCGGAGTGACAGATGGCCATGCCTAGAGATGCCTGGACAGCGGCTCTCAGGGCCCTCTGCTGTCACTGCAGGCATGCAGGGCTCCTGCCCAGCTGCTCTGCACCCAGCCTCCCTCTGCCACGCTGATGGCCTCCTAGCCCAGAGCCGCTGGAACCCAAGGGGTCTCCACGCCTCATTTCTTCCCTTCTCTGCAGTCTGGAGCCCCTCAGCCCAACACCAGCGTTTGCATTCCAGCTGGGCAGAGATCTGATTTTTCTTTCGCTGAACCCAAAGCCCAGAGTGGAGGTATTTCCCCACAAGGAAAATAAATTCTCAAGACAAAGAATACAAAATAAACACAAGAGCGCAGTTTTCCACCAAACTGAGCTGCATACTCCCGCGCCCCAGAGAACGGAAGACCTCTGTCTCCGTGAGGCACTGGCCCAGGGCGCAGCGTAAGCAGTTAGGACTCAGCAGACAAATAGCACCGGTGTTCACAAACCTACCATCTGGGTCAAACCAAACTGGAACACTGTTTGAGACCTTGGAGGCAGGAGTAGAAAGGTTTAAGCGAAGCCAGTTCGAGGACAAGCAGGTGCTGAAATACCCAGCACTGCGGAGAAGGGGAGAGGGTGGCTGGAGAGATTAGAGCGCGGGTAGCGGGGAGGAAGGCGGGACAAGCACCGTGGGGAGTGAGGGGTGCAGAGGGACGGACTCCAGACACCGGGCTCAGGCTCGGCTGGCTGCCGGCAGTGTCATGAGGGCCCCAGGCCCAGGTGTGGTGCCACCTCAACCTGTTTCACGTCTCCTTTCTGTCCCCTTCCCAGGGGAGTGCAGCGACACAAGCAGGTACTGCGAGAAGGTGAAGCAGCTGCACCTCTGCCCGCTCAGCCAGTTCAAGCTCCGCTGCTGTGGAACTTGTGGCGAGGTGTGAGGTCGGGGCACACCAAGCAACGCCCCTGGCCTCTCCGAGGACCCGTGGCAGCCACCTCAGACAGAGCATCCGCAACGCTTCCCTCCCCGCAGGACAAAGCCTCCGCAGGGCAGAGGACCGGTGTGGGGCTCGACAGAGGACCAACGTGGGCTGGCCAGGAGGAGGGCGCCTTGGACAGTGCGGGCAAGCCTCTGACCAACGCACCCGTGTCCTCCCTGGAAGCCACTGCTGCAAGTGCTGTCATTTGTCTCCTCCTTGGCTCCCGTGGTGACCAGAAGGACAAGGGAGACTGCAGCCCGACACTCGGGTCTTCTGGTGGGGAACACAGAGAACTCAACACGGAGGTGCAGTGGTAAAGGAGGGTCCATTGGAGGAGGCCTAAGGCACACAATGTCACGGAAAAAGTGAGAAAGGGAAGGCACGGAAAAGGCGAGGAGCTGGTGTGCTGCTCAGAGGCCGGGCAGTGAGCAGGCAGAAGGGACTTCCAGCAGGGCAAGGGCTCAGAGACAGCTCTAAGCCCAGTGCGTGCACGTGCCTCCAGGGCTCAAGGGAAGATTGAAGGTGTGTAGTGTTCAGCTGCCCTTTCAGTGTCCCCTTTGGCCAGGCAGGGGACATGTCCTCCCAGGGTAAGGGGCACCCTGCTCCCCATACTAGGCAAACTCTGCCTGTGCAGCTACTGCAATGCCATGGGAGGCGAGTGCTGCTTCTGGCATCTCTTCACTAAGGTGAGCCCCAACTTGGAACTACCTGCTGCTGGCCAGGCCCCTCCTGGAGCTCCGTGGGTGCTGCTGCACGCACTTGTACAGCATGCTGGGGTGGGAGGAGGAGAAGCCCCAGCACAACCACAGCACGCACCTCCCAGTCAGGCACCCAGAGGCACCACCTGTCCGCCCCTCAGTGAAAGGCTCCGAAGCTTATAGTAATTTACAGAGCACAGTTTCAGAGACCAGGCTGCTCCATGAGAACCGCACCACCCACACGCCTACAGCGCACAGCAGCTGTGTGCCGCCACTGCCACGGAGCCAGAAACGCAGGGCAGCCTGCTCCTCACCGAGCCGCAGGAGCACGTCATCGGACCTCTTCCCAGAGTGGCCCCGGCTGAGCAGGGGGCAGCCCGCCTCATCTGCCCCCAGGCCAGCCAGCTGCAGCACCCACCCACACAAGCCACTGACCCGACGCCACCACTGACATCAGCGCTTTCTGTCTCCGGCCAGCCCAGAAGCAAACCTTGAAGGGTAGCGTTACTGTGTCCTTCTAGCTGAGCGATGGATGATTAGAGTACCTTTCTTCCTCACCACAAAAATAGACTCTAAGAAATCATATTACTAAGAATCAGTGTAATGTTTATTTAAAATAAAAGAGAATTTTCTATGTATATCTTTTGTGAATATTTATTAGGGTTTCTTGTATAAAAAAGTGCAATATGACTAACTGTACATTGTCATCCTGAAAACATCTTGGGAGGACTTTTTGAATTAACTTCCTGAAGCTGTTTCTGTAAACTCAGCGGTGATGATTGTCTTTCCTATTCTTCATAAAAGCTATTTAACTCTGGATTCATTATTCACTGTGTACAAAATATATTGTAAAAGCTAATATGGGACAGTAGAGATGATTCATTTGCAACACGATATTATGCATAGAATAATGAAGATGAATTCCACACTACTAATGCAAGCGACTCTACCTAGCTCAGTGGCCATTGAAGAGCTCCAGTACACATTCACATGTCCTACGAAGCCAGCATCTCCCAGCTCCACCAGCTGTGCTTGGGGGGGGCCTCGGTAATGGGCAGCAGCACGGGCTGCAGGCCTGGCTTGGGGTGGGCGTGTGCTCCTTGCATGACATGAATGTACCTTTAACATGTGTTCTGTGAATTGTGACTCGGCAGTGCCCCGCCTAGGAGGGCTTCCTCCTCTAAAACACAAAACCAGTATTTATGTCTTTGTACAGATAATACAGCTTATTTATTTAAATCTTGCTGTCTGTGTCTCCATTAAGCTCAGCTTTCCCACCTTGTTTTGTACAGGGACTGAGAAAAGTCCCTGCCAGCCCATGGTTCACAGCCAGCTGTGCATGGGGTGATAGAGAAGGAGTCTGGGCTCTGCCCACGAAGGGCCAACCCTCTCAGCCCAGAAGGGAAGGCCTTTGCCGATAGGCATGTCTGCAGGCCGAGTGCTGCACGTGAGAGGACCCATCATTTAGAGCCAGGCGCAGCACAAGACCAGAGCCACAGCGTCCTCCGGAGAATCCCAAGCAGGGCGAATCTGGAGCGACAAGACCTGGATGTGGGACAGCCCCTTTCTGGGACAGGCTCGCTGCCGGGGCACCGTAAGAGCCGCGCGGCGGAAGCATGGGCGTGGACACCGGTTGGCCTGTGCAGACCACTCCATTTAGCCTTCCCATGAACCTGTTTGCCTTTGTGCATATGTACTAAGTACGTGCACACACACATGTGCGAGCGCCTATGTGCGCACACACGCATGCACACACACATGTGCGCACACACACGCATTCACACACACACACACATGCGCACGCACGTGCACGCACACCATTCTTCCCACTGCTCTGAGGTCAGCAGATGGTGACCGTGGGCATCTTATAAAAGCTATTGCTTTTTCCTGTCCTATAAGCAATACTTTAGGATTTATTTGATCTATGAGGTTCCTCGTCCACTATTTTTAAAATATTTTAATAAAAATTAAATACTGTGGAAAGCGTAAAACTAAACCAAATTATCCTGTAGGGTTCTTCATAAACAGGCTATAGCCAAAGCACAGCTTATCCGCAAGCTTGGCTGGTCTCCAGATAGAAACTGGAGTGAGATGCATGCAGAGGACCCCAGCCTGAACCCCAAGCATGAACATCATGTTCCTATTGGGCAGTGTGATAGGAAAAAAAAAAAAAAACCGCTGCATGAAGGTCTAGTAAGTTTCTGAAACATTTTAGATTTTATATTAAAGAAAAACCCTATATTAGAATTATATGTTTTCCAATGGTCTAATGAACCCAGGAATTCCATAGGCACAAAGACCGGAATGGCCAGCAGTCACCACAGCTCATTTATGCCCCAGCTTGTTCATCTACGAGTAGGGTTGTTATGTGAAACTGTGCATTAATTCATAATAAACTACATTCGCATGGGGCACTGCCACACTAACAGAGCGCTCACGCAGTGTTAACTGGTATTTTCTGCCAAACTGCTCCAAATGGGACAAGGAGGTAAAGGATGGAGCTGCCATCTCACATTATTTTGCTATCTCACATTATTTCCCATCCTCATCTTAGAAAGACTGTCCCTTGTGTTCTCATTGCACAGGAAAGCAATCACTCAAAGAACAGAGCTACACAGGAGCAGCAACACGACAGGTATCAGCAGACCAAAGTCTGTGTCTCAGAAGAAAACACAACAGTCCACAGAACCAGCTCCAAAGCTCACCATCATCCCAACAGACTTCCAGAAATGTTTCCAAGGAATAATTTTATGATCTCAACACATAGCCCAGCCTCCTCCAACATGCCCAGATGTGTACACAACTACCATTTCCTTTGAGTCACTATAAACAAGAGCATACGCAAGGAAAGACACAAGTCACACAAGAGATACAATTAAGGCTCTCTCCTTTGACAAATGGAAGTTTTCTCATAAACAACATACTACTATCCCCTCAAGTCGACTTGCAGATAAACCCATGTGAAATAATCCAACTTCACAAATGATTGCAGTTACCAGGGCACAAATTAGGTCTCAATCTGTGGGGCTTGAAAAGTAGTCATCCACCAAGGGTAAGGAAACAGAATAAACACTGGTGCTCTCAGGAAATAATCCAGAGAGACAATCAAGCTCAGAAGGCCTGAACTTGGAAGCACAGTAAAGTCCAGTGCTCCCATGCTTGTCCCTCCTTTGCCCTAATTCTGCTCAGTGAGCCAGCTGTAGGAGAAAGACTTCATGCATTACTCAGTATGCACTGAGTGTGGAGTGAACAGGGAAGGTCATCTACTCATGCTACAAACTGCCAAGGAGGAAAATAGCAGTGTTGACACAAGCCTGAGTAAAGAAATGAACACACAACAAATTTTCCCAGTCCTTCAAGTTTCACCATAAATTACTGTTCACTCATCCATCTCAGCCACTTAAAGACACTTTATAGGTCAAGTATGTATCAAACTGTCAGAAACTGTTATCATTTGCCAAACCTCAGCTTCTTATTCATAGCACTCTGAGGTTTTCAACTGTTTTTTGCCACCCCCCTAAGCGTGGAGGCAGATGTTGATAATTAAGACTTTGCTAACAAGAACTGGGCTGTCACCTCACTTGTCAGCCTGGGGCTTACAGCTTCACTCAGATAGCTTCTGTGAAGCACCTGGCCTCCATCAGCTACGAGTGTCACACCTCTGATAACACAATATACACATGTCACTCTCCTCTGTGTTTTCAAAAGGCAAAACCCATCTTCTACCATGCATTCCTCAGCCTGCTTCTAAAGATATGGTTTATGTGTGTGTAAACAGAAGCTAAACATGCAGTTTTATGTGAGTGGGGAGAAGGCAGACAGTGGGAAATAGTTCTCCTGCCGAACATAAATAATATTTACACAGAATGCTTGGGGCCTAAGAGGTGGCAGAGTCAGCCCTCGGATCAGAAAGCATGTGTGGGAAATCTCCTCCTCCAAACCCCATGGATGGTAACAGACAAGCTTTGAACAGCTCGAGCCAGCTGGGGAATGCAGGAGGGTTTCCGGGTCGAGGTCAGGCCAGAGGTGATGGGGCCTGTGGCAAGGCTGGTTTTCTCCCTCTCCAGCCCCGCTGTCATTTTTGATAATGAAGGGGCCAAGCAGTGACCTAGCTGAGGTGAGGCAGGGCCTCAGAGTTGGGTGGCTCCATTCCATGGCTGGAGAGCAGCCTGTCACAATGCCAGGACACAGGGCAGGCCCAGCTCCACAGACTCCTGACCTGAATTTCCTCAGCCTACACAGGCAGGCCCCTCCCGGCTGAGGTTGGGAAACTGAAGGCCACACCTGAGAGAGCATGGCCCCATGACCTGACTCTGCCACTCTTCATACTGGGCTTCTTCTTTGCATTTGGTCCTGCCAGGAAGGAGCATTTGGTCCTAGTGATTTTCATTCCCCTCCCTGCCACCTGGGCCTCTACCTTCTCACCCTTCTTAATTTTATTTCCCATCATGCCTTTCTTTGCCCATTCAGGCACACTCTTGCTAGGCACACACTGGGTTCTGCAGGCTCAGGGCCAGGGAGCTCGCAGTCTGCCTGAGAAGCAGACACACCCCATCAAAAGACAGTGTGGCCTGCTCCAGCTGTGAAGTGCACTTCGGGAACATCGCCTGTGCTTCTCATTTGGCCCTTTCCACAGTTAGCATCCAATGATGTCTTCCTTCAGTCTTAATCCTCGGCCGGGGACATTCGAAAAGCTTTCTTGCCAGACTCCGTGAGTCTGCTCTGGTCTCCTCCAGTCCACTTTCCATGTAGCAGATGCATGGATTGTGACACTGCCTGTGAATGTACCACCACACACTCGTTACAGACATGAAACTAAGCACACATCCCAGGAATAGTTAACAGCTGCACTATCTGGTCATTAATGAAACCTGGAGAACCAGACCCTGCACGAGCTTTGTTATCTAAATCTGTATGAGTCTCTTAATTACACAAATTCTTAATCATATACCAGTGTGATGTGCAATGTTGAAGGACTGGAAATTGTATACCGCACCAGCGTCTGGGTGATCTAAGATTCCAGCTGCTACAGCTGGAATGTGTCCCCTCCAAAGCTCGGGGGCTGCTGATGTGACCGTCTGACGCGGGGACACCTTCAGCAGGGTGCCGTGAAGGCCCCTTCCTTCGCGACTAGGCTTAGGTGTCTCATGGGGGAGCCAGAGAGCCGAGGGCCTTCTCTACAATTCTACTTGCTGCCACACAAGCACACACGATTCTTCCTCTTTGAAGAATGAATATAGCATCCAAAGTACCACGTAGGAAGCAGAAAACACTCCTCACAATGGTGGTGCCTTGGCCCAGGAGTTCTGAGTCTCCAGAACTATGAGAAGTTTCAATCATTTCCTTCATAAAGTACCCAGTCTGCAATAGTGTTATAATAGCACAAACATCTTAAGACAGCGGCATGCCCAGCTGCCTGGCGCTCCATGGCCAGCAATAGGTGGCTTAGGTTCTGTGCCCAGTGCTGTTTGCATGATCTAACCAAAGAAGTTTTGAGCGGATCGTCACCATGGAAACATTTCACTCTGCCGTGCCATGCTTCCCAGAGTGCCCAGGGCTGGAGCAGGGCTTAGTCACATCCAAGGGGCAGACTCCACAACAGCCTCGGCCCTATTTGCTAGCACTTCTGCCTATGCTTGGATGTGGCCTCCCTGTAGCTCACCCTTCGACCATGGGGTGGGTAGCCAGTGGTGCCCACACAGAACTGGAGCCTCCATAGTGGAGCCACTCATCTTTGCCAGGATAGCCCGAGATTTGGTGACCAGCAGAAATGGCTCACATCAGCCCACAAAGAGGCCCATCGTAAATGGCCTTTCCAGGCTCCTTGTTCTATGCCCTGGCTATACCATAGCACCCCATTTACAGAAATCCACACAATCTGTACGGTCAATGACAAGCATATCTTCATACTCCAGAGCGGACTCCAAGCCACTGCAGCATCCAGTGAGGTTTATGAATCATCCAAGAAAACCAAACTCCATGCTTACGGGATGCATACCTTGTTATTATCCAAAATCACCTGAAAAAACATATGCTAGGTACTTGGTAGTTTTATTCAATGTGTTCTCCAATAGGTTTACCACATAAAGTAACTCTACTGTCAGGAGATTTAAGTGTCATTCTGACCTCTTTGGCATTCTTTCCTTCCTCCATTAGAAACTACCCCTCAGCTGTCCTCCAGGGACCACCCCACTTCTGATGTTCATGTAGTTCACGTCCAAATGCGTATTTTCCAGTCCAGGGCAGAGCCCCCTTGGGGCCAATCAGCCTGAGATGCAGGCCAGCAAGAGGAACGCAGCTCAGCCCTCTCACGGAAAGCAATGGGAAGGCGGAGCCCTCTGCTCTCCACCAGACTGCTAGCTGAGGAGGAGTTATAAGATGTTAGAACCCCTAAAGCCACCACACGGGAAAAGGACAGAGCCCAGGGCCTCGTAGTGCTGTTGGAGCCCCTGGAACCAGGGGATGACGGCTGGACCAGCTGACTGGCAGCTCAGTCTCTTGTGCTCGAGCACTCGTAGTTACAAGAATGGTCACTGAGTTCCACAAAGTTACATAAGGTTCACTTACTCTAGGGCTTCACAGAGCTCTCAGTACTAACATGTATCATGAGGCTGCATCGGGGGCATCATGGGGAAGCATTTCCCCAACATGTGCCTACGGCCAGGTCAGAGGAGCTGTAACCCATGGGAAACACCTTGGGAAAGACAACACATATTGCCTGCAGGTTACCCTACATTAAAACACTGCAAGTTCCTATTCTCTTGTTAGCCTGGATAAATAAGACAAACAGGAATTCATTTATCCAATACTGTTGATGCATTTTTCTGGCCATTAATAATGCATTTGTATAATTTTTTATTCATTTTACTAAATTGGTTTCATAAGCACAAGCTGCAGCATATTTCCCCAGACTTAATGAAATTCACACGTTTGCTCCTTTCACTGGGGCTATAATTTATGGCTCTGTCCTTGCGTTGGGTGCCAGCGTAGCTACCAGGCTGCAGGCTGTCCCTCCTTCCTGCTCCAGACACGCTTGCCTCTACCTGGAGCTTCTCATTCTCTTTTGTGGGTCAAGGTCAGGCAGGAGAAATTCACTGCAACTGGGGATAAAGGCCAAAAACAGGGAAGAAAGGGGCAGATCCAAGCATTGTGCTGGGACAGGTACCACCAGGGAAGCACCTCAGCTTTCCTTCCCAAGATTCAAGGCAGGAGCAATCTCCTTCCAAGTTCCTTCATTCGAATTTGGGGAGTGTCATAATACTCAGCCAAGAAGAAGAAGTATTCCCACTTGGTAGTAAATGCTGAACTCTGCTTAGAAACTGAAATGAAACGTTCCTTTTTTAGGCCCAGGCACCCCGTAGTCCTCACAATTCCGTTTGGCGACTTCACAGAGGGAGGCCAAAGTTCAGCCACTTTTCAGACATTCTGTGTGTCATTTCCGAGTCACTTCTGCTTGTTAAAGGATTTTGTGGGTCCCCTTGCTCTGTGATCCTGTAATGAATGAATGGTGAGTCTGGCCAAAACAGAAATATCCAGGCCCTCCCGGTTGCGCCCTTGACAGCCTGGGAAAACACAAGCAAGCAGGACAACCTGGGGGTGAAGATCCCCAGAACCAGTGTGAGCGCCACCCAGAGGACTGGAAGCTTTCTGGATGTTCTGGTGACAGTTCAGATGGGCTGCAGCCAACCTCAGGGGTCCAGTAAGGGCAGGCCATCAGGACTTCTCATGTCGCTGTCACAGATCCAGAGGGCTGGGGCACTTGTGGCCCCATATGTGGCTTCAAGAGAAGCCCAGCCTAACTGTACCCTGATGTCCTTTCCAGAATCCAGAGCACATGTTCTGGAAGGTTCAGAGGGTCCTGCTTCCCCACAGCAGGAGGGAGCCAAGCACCTCCTCAGCCAGCCAGGAGCAAATTCAGAGCCTTGCCCTACCAAGAAAACACCCTGCCTGCCCCTCACACCACCATTTATGCCCAGAAGAGCCTGTGGCCTCCTGATCCAGGACTGCTGACCAGATGTGGGCTTGGGGGTAGCCCCATGGGCCAGGGGCTGCCATCTGCCATAGGCCTGTGAACGCCCCCACCTGCCTGCCCACTGCCTCTTGACAACTACAGAGCTTAAAACCACTTCTAGGGGAAAAGGCTACTCTAGCACATCTTCAGGAGCCCACTGCCCTGGGCTGTCAGCACCACTCCTGCCCACGGGTGTCATTTCAAACAATGTCGCAACAGTGAGGCTCTAATAAAAAGGGCATTTAGATGACACCACATGAAAGCAAGAGCCCAAGCACATGGGGACCACTCTCTGTCCTTGACCCCAAGCACACCCTCCTTTCTGCCCCGAGGACCCAACCCTGGTCATGTGCCTTTGAATGGGAAGACCCCCAAACTGGCCTCCGCCAATGGCCTGCCTGGGCTGCACTGCCTCCGAGGCTTAGAGACAGCCCCGTCTGCTTGCACAAGCCCTGGCCTAAGACATGCAAAAGCTGGACAGTGGACTTGGCCACCAAACAGGCTGCCCTTCAAAGTCACACACCCCCCATGACCCCATTCCAAGGTTTTAACTTGGCACCAGGGCACACCACAGATTCTCAGCGATAGGGAAGCTAAAAAGACCAGCGGTGGCAGCTGGGACCCTGGGTGTTTGTACCACAATGGACAAGGCAGGAAGCCATCAAGTCCTGCTTGCTGCCTTCCTCCACAGCACCACTGCCATGGCACATAGGATTCTTACCGGGCCCAGAGTCCAGATCAGTAAGGCCCACGCTGTCTGTGGCCTCCAAAGTCCACAGACACACCCGCCCCCACTTGCCTACACCAATATAATGGCAAGGGCTCTCCCCCTGGGAAAAGCAGCAAGTAGACTATATGCCTGCTGCAAGGGGCATACACCATTCCGAGTGCAGAAACACCTCCGGGGTGGAGAGAGGCTTCCTTTAGGTCACAGCAAGCCTTATAGTAGCACCCTGGTTCCAGTTCATGGAGCTACCCCAGCTACCCCATCTCAGCAGAAGTAATAATCAATTTAACTATATGGGGGAAATCAAAAGTAGATTCCACCAGTTAGACCTCAGTAGCTGTTCCCTCCTACATTTAATGAGGTAGCCACAAGCTGAGATTAAGTGGCTTACCTCAGGTCTATAATCCAGTTCATGCAATAAACCAGGAGGCCAGCATTGCTATCTACAGTTTTAATGTTAAGCAGTTTGATCAAAGCCTTTGAAATGGTTAATCCTGGTTGTCACCTTGCTGGGATTAAGAGACACAGATTAGTAAAGTACACTTCTAGGTGCACCTAGGTGGATTAGGGTGTTGTGACCCAAGGTGGGAGGGGGTGACACCGGCTCATGACCCTGCATGTACTGGAAGGGCCAGGGGCTTCTGACACTCACCATGCCTTCCCAGAGCTCTGCTCGGGGGCTACTACAGAGAAAACTACCACAGCTTTGTGCCACAGTGTTCTGTAGCCAGGCTACTGTGGGCTGAAACCTCTGAGACCATGACCAAAGGAAGCCTCTTCAAGAGATGTAGGGCATCTTTCCCCAGCATCAGGAAGGCAGGCCAGTAGGAGCTCAGAGTTAGCAGGCAGCAAGGGTTGCGGCACCACTCCAGGCTGCTGAAATCCAGAGACCACACACATTGTTAGCGCCGCATTGTTGGTCCTTGTAGAGCTACCTGTGGCCTTCTGTATGCATTTTATGAGCTTTTGATTTATACTAACCAGTTGTATAATGTTAAGGATTTTTAATTTGGAAGGAAAAAATAAGTAGGAGAGGGTGGATTTTCTCACTTAGGCCAAACAAAGCAAGCAAGGCAGAGATGCTGAGATGGCTCCTGTGACCTGGGGTCACCACAGAAGTGGCCACCAATTGTGACAGAGACAGTATGCACTCGACCCCGCCCCGTGTCACGCAGCCGGACCGATCGGCCTGAGACAGCGGGGTCCACTATGGCGGCCTCCTGGGTCCGCCCCAAGCCCTCCAGTGAGTGGGAATTTGTATGACTCACCACCTTCCCAGATCAGCGAGTGTGTGGTAAGTCTGAGGGAGAGCCTTTGGCTTCTTCCCACACGTGACGGGCTACCCGGATCCCCACCCTCAAGCCCTCCAAGCAGGCGACCAGCTTGAAACCTCAGGGCCCACTCACCAGCAACTCCCTGGAACCCCTGCCCCAAAGCCCACTGAGTGGGTGGGAATTTCCCCGACTCCCTGGGCATCAAAATTCAGGGAGTGTGGGGTGAGTCTGAGGAAGAGCCTCTGGCTTCTCCCTGTGTGTTTCGTGCCATCCAGAGCCTCATGCCCCAAGACATCCTAGCCAGAGACCTGCCTCAGAAACCCCAGACAAATCTACCTGGCAACTCACCATAGCCAATGCCAAGCCCACCATGGGAGCAAGAACTTTTGGTGACTCTCCTGGCACTCGATCCACCCCTGCCCAGCCTGGTGAGTGTGACGGAGAGCTTTTGCACTCCCCAGTGCTCCCCTAAGCAGGGACCCAACAGAGGGGAATCACAGGCACTTCAGCAAAAAGGAACTGAACACAACAGCTAGATACAGGCCAGACATAACGGGATAATCTCAAACTTAATAGACTGGCACCAGAATCTCAATACGTGCTAACAATATAGCTACACAAAAGCTCTACACCAAAGGTGAGAGGTCAGTGCTATTCAAAATGACAAAGACAAGGAGAAAAATGCACTCTCAGGTCTCAAGTCGACCAATAAGTGCAGAGGACACTAGCTCAGCTGAAATTAATGAATCAACAGAGACGGAAGCAAAGGAACAACAGAAGAAAGGTATAGAGGAACTCACACAAGAATTAATTCCTGAAATAAAAAAAGAAATATATGAATACATAGTACCTGAAATAAAGAATCAAATCCAGAAACATCTGGGGGAAGCCAATGTTCACTCAGAACAAGTGCAGAGAACACTATTCCAGCTAAAATGTATGAATTAACAGCATCAGAAGCAAAGAAACAAGAGCAGAAAGGTCATGAGGAACTCAAAGCAGAAATAATTTCCAAAACCAAAAAAGAATTATTTGAAATCATACCATTTGAAATACAGAAACAAGTCCAGAAATATATTGAGGAAAGCCAATTTGGAAGAAACTCTGCAGAAAAAGAATTAATGGCTACCTCTAAAGAAGACATGGATAAAAAAAAATTAGAGAAGATCAGAAATATGATGGAATCCTGGAATGGGCAATACAGAAAAGAAATAAAACACATGAAGCAGAGTCAAAGAGATAGAGAAGAACGAAAAATATCAATCACAAGTCTACAAAATCATTTGAGTGAAAGCAAAGACAGAGTTTCAGATTTTGAAGACGCTGGTGCAGCTAGTGAAAAGCTGAGAAAGGATCTCTTAAAAACAATGAGAATGCAGGAAAAAATAATCCATCACATGCAAGATGATGCCAAGATGAACAATGTGAGATTAATTGGCATCAATGAGAATGAAGGAGTCAATACAAATGATATAAAAAGAATTTGGGGAGAAGTAACTGCAGAAACTTCCCAAATATGAGGAAACAATCCAACATTCAGGTAACTGAAGCATACAGATCACCAAATAATTTCAACAAAAGCAAAATAACACCAAGACATATAAGACTCAAGATCACAGAAATCCAACACAAGAATAATATACTGAAAGCTACAAGAGAGAAGAAGCAGATCACATTCAAAGGAAAACCCACCAGAATTACAGCAGACTTCTCTATACAAACCATGAAGGCAAGGAGAGCATGGAGCAGAGTTCTTCAAGTCCTGTATGAAAACAAATTACAGCCCAGACTATTATACCCTGCAAAACTCTCGGTTCAAGTTTGATGGAAAAGCAAAATACTTCCACGACAAAGAACAACTAAAGAATTTCATGAAGACAAAGCCATCCCTTCACAGGCTACTGAAAGATGTTTTAGAGAGAGATCACAATGACCAGAACTCCACGAATGAGAATGGAAGGAACCCACTAAATAGGACAGAAACTTAAACACAGGCTACAAAGGAGTAAACAACAGCAGGTAAATATCATGACAAACATAAGTCAACACATTTCAGTTATAACCACCAATGTAAATGGACTCTCAATTCACCAATTAAGAGAAATAGACTGGCACAGTGGATTAGGAAACAAAATCCAACAATATGCTGTATACAAGAAACACACTTAACTCAAAAGGTCATTCATAGGTTCAAAGTCAAAGGATGGAAAACAAAACTACATGCCCCAGCACCTCATAAAAAAGCAGGAGTAGCAATTCTATTCTCAGACAGTCTCAACTTCAAACCAAGAATGATCAAATGACACAAAGAAGGCCACTATGTATTAGTCAGAGGAAAAATTCAAGAGTAAGAAGTAACACTCATAAATATCTATGCACCAAACACAGGAGCACCCAACCATGTAAGACAAATCTTGATGAACATGAAAAATCTAATATACCATACCACAATCTTAACAGGAGACCTTAACATCCCCTTATTTCAAAAAGATAGGTCAACCAGACAAAAAATTAGCAAGGAAGTAGCAGAACTGAACCAGAGCTTGGAACAAATGTACCTGGTGGACCTATACAGAGTGTTCCACCCAACCACAGCTGAATACACATTTTTTTCAGCTGCACATGGGTCATTTTCCAAAATAGACCACATACTAGTCCAGAAATCATGCTTAAGTATATGCAAGAAAACCGAAATTATCTCATGCATATTATCTGACCACAGAACAATGAAACTGGAAATAAACAAAAGAAACAATAAAAACCAGCTAAATCATGGAAATTAAACAACACCCTACTCAGAAATCAATGGGTCACAGAAGAAATTAAACAAGAAATGCAACAATATCTACAATCTAATGAAAATTCTAGTACAACTTACCGGAATCTATGGGATGCGATGAAAGCAGTTATTAAGAGGGAAAATCATAGCTATGAGCTCACACATTAGGAAAACAGAATGGGAATAAATAAACACTCTAATGTTGTACCTCTGACATGTAGAAAAAGAAGAGGAAACAAAACCCAGAGTGCAAAGACAGGAAGAAATCATAAAGATTAGAGCAGAAATTAATTGAATTGAGATGAAGAAAACAGTTCAAAAAATCCACAAATCAAAAAGTTGGTTCTTTGAAAGACCAAAAAAGTTGATAAGCCTCTAGCCAACCTCATCAAAAAGAGGAAAGAAAAAATTCAGATACAAGCAATAAAAAATGAAAAGGGTGAAATCACCACACACTCAGTGGAAATTCAAAAAACTGTCAATAGCCACTTTGATAGTCTTATACTCACAGAATAGAAGACACAGATGAAATGGAAAGATTCCTCGAAAGGTACGAATTACAAAAACTGAACCAAGAAGATAGACCAACTCTCAATAAGCCAATAACAGCCAATGAAATATGAAACGTAATAAAAAGCCTGCCAAGAAAGAAAAGTCCAGGTCCTGATGGATTCACAGCTGAATTCTACGAGAAATTTACAGAAGATATAATTCCTATACTCCTCAAACTCTTCAATGAAATTGAAAAGAAAGCAGTCCTCCCATAATCATTTCTAGAGGCAAGTATTATACTGATTTCAAAACCAGGGAAAGACACAGCAACTCCCTCATGAACATAGATGCAAAACTCCTCAATAAAATCCTAGAAAATAGAATACAGCAAATCATCAAAAAGATCATACACCATGACGAGGTAGGATTCATCCCAGGAATGCAAGGATGGTTCAATATTCAAAAATGTATAAATGTAGTACCCTATATCTATAGAGTGAAAACTAAAAACCACATGATCCTCTCAAATGATGCAGAAAAGGCTTTTGACAAAGCCCAACACTCATTCATGTTCAAAGTCCTACAGAAAATTGGAATAGAAGACCTCTACTTCAGTCTGATAAAAGCCATTTATGACACCACAATGGCTAATATAATTCTAAACGGGGAAAAACTTTACTCTTAGATCAGGTACAAGACAAGGATGTTCTCCATCTCCCCTCCTATTCAATACAGTTTTGGAACCATTAGCAACAGCCATTAGAAAAGAGGGAGAAATAAAAGGAATAAGAATAGGTAAAGAAGAAGGTAAATTATCACTATTTGTAGATGACATGATACTTTACTTGGAAGACCCAAAAAATTCCACCAAGCTACTAGAATTGATACAGAAATTCAGCAGCATAGCAGGATACAAAGTCAGTACTCAAAAGTCAATAGAACTCCTCTATACAGATAACAAACACACTGAGAGGGAAACTAAAGAAACAATACCTTGTACAATAGCACCACAGAGAATGAAATATCTTGGAATTCACTTAACTAAGGAAGTCAAAGATCTTTTCATGGAAAATTACAACACCCTAAGCAAAGAGATTATAGAGGATTTCAGAAAATGCAAAGATATTCTATGCTCCTGGATAGGAAGAATCCCTATCAAACTGCCACCAACATACCTCCCTAGAGAAATCGTTCCTAAAATTTATTTGGAACAAGAAAAGACCTAGGATAGCAAAGGCAATCCTTGCCAACAAAGACAAGGCAGGAGGCATCACAATTCCTGACTTGAAATTATACTACAAAGCCACTGTGATAAAATCAACATGGAATTGGCAACAAAATAGACCTGCAGATCAATTGAATAGATTAGAAGATGCAGAGGCATCTACAAACACACTCAGCCACTTGATCTTTGACAAAAGGGCCAAACAAGCTTACTGGTAGAAAGATAGCCTCTTTAACAAATGGTGCTGGAAAACCTAGCTTTCTCCATGCAGAAAACTAAAACTTGACCCAGATCTATCACCATTCACTAAGCTAAAGTCAAAATGGATTAAAGTTCTAAACATTAAAACAGAAACACTCAATCTCCCAGAAGAGAAAGTAGGAGGAACTCTTGAAGACATAGGGGTAGGCAAATAGTTTATGAACAAACATGTATTCGCATGGGAAACGCTTGAAAGAATTAACAACTGGGATCAACTCTTCTTGAGGAGTTTCTGCATGTCAAAAGAAATTGACAAGAAAGTGAAAAGACAACTTATAAATTTTGAAAAAAAAATCCTAACTAATAAGCAATCAGACAAAGGTCTGCTGTCTAGAATATATAAAGAACTAAGATATAACAGGGCCCTCAAATTTAAAGACCCAATTCAGAAATGGGCATCTGAGATGAATACAAACTCCTCAGAGGATGAAATTAAAGAAGCAAATAATATATGAAAAAATGCTCCACATTGCTAGGCATCCATGAAATGCAAATAAAAACAATACTGAGATAACATCTCACTCCAGAAAGAATGGCTATCATTCCAGAAAGAATGGAAATCAACCAACAACAAATATTGGTGAGGTTGTGGGGAAAAGGGAACTCTTCTCTACTGCTGGTGGGAATGTAGACTGGTGCAACCATTGTGGAGATCAGTGTGGAGACTCCTCAAAAGAGTCGGACTGAAAATCCCATTCAAGCTGGCTATCCCCCTACTGGGAATTTTCCCAGAGGAACTGAAAACATTATATCATAGTGACATATGTGTACCTATGTTTATAGAAGCACAATTTGTGATAGCAAAATCTTGGAAATAACCACGATGTCCATCACATGAGGAATGGTTGAAAAAGATGTGGTATTTCCATATAATGGAGTATTACTCAGCTATAAAGAATGATAAACTTGAAGCATTTATATTGAAGTGGATGCCACTTCAACATATACTCGTAAGTGAAATAAACCAGACACACATGTGCAAATATCATATAGTCTCCCTAGTATAAGTCAAAAGAAGAAATAAAAATAGAAATGGACAACAACAACTAAAAAGAATTGAGTCAGATAGTTAGGGCAAACTGAACAGCATATGCTGCTGGGTACTAATCAGCTTTTCTTCTGGATGGTTAACAACCAAAGTTCACAGATTTAAAATTGGAGCCACAAGGCCAGCCAACATTTTGGCCTTAGCCTTTCAAGGGCCAGGACATAGGTGAACCTGTACTGTAACATCATGAAACTCAGTTGTGCCCCAAATTTTCTGATCAAAGAAATTATGGATCCACAGAGGAAAGAGATTGATGATCTGTAGTGTGCCTGGGGAGAGTCTCATGGAGAGAAAACTTTCTCTCAGGCTCTCACAGAGAGCAAACTGGTCAAGCATTGGCCATGACTCATCCACATGGATGACACAGACAAAGGGTCTACAGGATTACAAGATAAACCCTGAGGGGACTTCACTGATCTCATCATAAACAAAAGCTACATCTGTTGGTATGTAGGTCTTGCTCTATCTTGGTCTTAACCATCCAGCAGAAAAGTATAAAAATGAGGTATATAATGCGGGGCCATAATAATAAGTTGAGCTGTAAATGGCTATAGTCAACAACTTCTTCAGATAACTCACTATTATTATGGAATGCTGGACTGTGTTGGATTGTGCCGCTGAGTTCAGGCACCTATAATGGTTTAATGACAATGGAGTGTCCATCTTTGACAGGTCCAGACAAAAAAATGGGTATACAAAGGAAGAATCATGATATGTGTGTACAAACAGTACAGTTAGGATAAATATGCCGTGCCTCTACATAATTCTATGAGAAGCAATATTTGCACTAATAGTGGTTGGACAAGATATTATGTCGGCTTCTAGTACTATAGACAACCACTAGGAAGATAACTAGGTAGAAAGTATTAATTATTGAATCTGTGATATAATTCAGGTATAAAAAATAAGATAAGTAAACAACTACACTCTCTTAATTCATTGATTAGAGACATCTGCTAATGTCTGTAAGTATATCATGTATGCACCTTGTACAATACAAAAACAGTTTGCAATGTATTAAATTTATCAAATCTGTCCTGTTAATTTGTCTTGAAACTGTCTCATTGCTATTTTTTCTTCAATAAAATAAAATAATTTAAAAAAAAAAAAGACAGTGTGCATAGGAAAGCCCACTTCCCAATAAGGTTCAGCACTTTTTAATCAGCCAAGCCAAAGCCATCCTAAGCTTCTTCCCTCCTTAGCAGTATGGACATTAGAAATGCTTGTGATAGAGGGCAAAGAAAAAGACAGAGTATAGTACACAGGGAATAGATGCTTTGTGATCAGAAGGGGACCAAGAGATGGACAGAGAGGAAGGAAGAGGCTAAAAAAAGGACTGAGATGTGCTGAGTACTTGTCCCAGCTCCACTGCTAGAAATGTGGCTCTGGCAAACTGCAAAGGTGTGCTAATGAAGAATAAAAACTGAAGCTGGGCATGATGGTGCACCCTGTAATCCCAGCACTTGGGAGGCAGAGGCAAGAGGGTCACTGAGTTCAAGGGCCACAGGGCCAGATAGGGATTTTGAGGCCGCCTTGGACTGCATAGCAAGACCCTATTTCAAAAAGACAAAAGAAAGAATAAAAATTGGAAAAAGGTTATTAGTCTCCATGTTTCCAATAACGCCACATAACTATACAGATTAGAAAGAACTATACAGAAAAGGATGTATGAGAAGCTAACATGCTAATCTACCAAGATGGAAGATGTTTAAAACTGATGAACAGATATAATCCATTTCAGGAATATGAAGAAAAATGCTAGCAAAACCAGAACACTTTTCATTGTTCCTTCTGGAGAATTCATCACTAGGGAGGGTGAAAGAGGAAACAAATATGCTGTATTTGTGTATTTTAGCACTACAGGGATTTCCAAATCAAGTCTAATATTTCTCTGATTTATTAAAACAAAAAAAGATGCAACACAATAAAACGTACCTTAGTATCTTCTATCAGCTCCATCCGTAGATTCCAATCAGCTCAGACATGTGGATTGACAAGTTCTGTTGACCCAAAAGATGGGAGACCCAAGAGATGGGAGGATCTGCGCTGTGGAGAAGCAGGAGACGCCACGTCAGAAGGCCCACGTTGTGATCCGGCCCTGATGCTCTGAGCTGTGTGGCCTTGCACATGTGTGTAGCCACTTGGCCTCTTTACCACATAAATCAGGTGTCCAGGCCCCAAATAACCAGAGAGACTAATATGCAAATCCCCTCCCAGCAATGCAAACTAAGTTCCCAGGGAAACACATGGGCAGGGACTTGCAGTCTGGGCCAGCATGAGAAGAGCTGTGGAAAGTCTGACCCCTAGGTACAAAGGCCCAGGCTCCTGACTCATGAGCCAGGCTCTGAGAAAAGCTCTCAGTCTCTAAAGAGAGAATGTACCAAAGGTCAGTGTTGTCTGAGGCCCATTCAGACCCCTCAGCCCATGTGACATCAGCAAGGGGCCTCTTTGAGCACAGCCTTTCCTAACTCTAGCCAGTTGTCAATTTTGAAAAAAAAAAAAAAAAAAAAAAAACCTCCAAAACACTTGGCCTCCTAATCAAATTTATAAAACCTTAAGGCCAAGAACAATCTTCAGGGCAGGTCTGGCCACCACTGTCCTAATAGGACATAAGTCAGTGTGCCCTGAGGCAGGCTGCTTCGGGCTCTGAGCACCTACTGTAGTAAACCGTCCCTCCACAAGCCAGCAGCAGCTGTCTCCTGGCTACCTACACTCTCCTGTCCCCTTCCTCCTCCTGCAGTGGCTCAGGGGAAAGCAGAGGTCTCGCAAGTGCATGTACGCTGCAACCCATCACATGGCACCATTCCTGTCAGTGCATCCTCCAGAGGAGAGGGAAAAGATGCCCTGCAAGCCCTGGGCTCAGTGCTCCTGCAACAGGGTCACAGGCTGGGCCCACGAACGGCCGGAGGACTAAGGCAACAGACAGCAGGGTCAGTGTGGCGGCTCTCTAGAGGGCCCAAGCACGGACAGCTGGAGGGAAAACAGCACTGCCCAGACAATGGCCCAGAACAGTACTCTTTGGCACTCAGCAGTTGGCAAGGGCTAGTCATTATGTCAGTTCCACAATAACTAACTTAATAAAATGCATTTAGAGCCACGCAAACCTCCCTGAGACCTGCCATTTCACACACACGAGGTAAGGAACCTGAGAGTGGGGGAAGACCAGAGAATGGGGAATCGCGCAGTGTGCATCAGCAGAGGATTAAATGCCGTTTTCCTTCACTCAAGTCATCTCCATTTTATTCATGCACCCTACAGTTGGTGATGAAGTTATTTGCTTGACCGCACTTTGGGGAATTCTTTAGTCCAACAAATAATTCTCCATCGTTTGCTTTCAAAAGTATTATGCAACTTCTAAATAATTTTTAAAGTCAAGCTGACACAGCCAGCTCCCTTTCGGCACCACCCACAGAAGGCTGGCTGTACTGCCCAGGGCCTGCCTGGGAGACCGGCCTGTACACCTTGTGCCCCGAAGCATCCACCTCCTCAAAGATATAGCCAGGGGGCTCAGGGTATGAGGCTGGGCACCTGCCCATTTCTTTCGGAGTAAAGCTGATGGCATAGGTGGTCTGGCCCTCCAGGGGAATATTCCTTCGAGGGCTGGACCACATGGGCTTGCAGCTTTTGGTACTGGCAGGCGGGTGGGGCACATAGTGGGCCTGTGTGGTGGTCAGGCAGTCCAGGGGCTCAGTGGGCCTGCTCAGCTGGGGAAGGGGCTTGACCAGCTCCGTCCGCACACTGCTCCACTGCTTGTAGTCTTCTCCAGTGGTGGTGGAGCTCTCAAAGCAGCCGCTCCTCCTCACTGGGGGCACCGGCTTGCAGGACCGAGCAGGAGCGCCCTTAGGGCAGATGTAGTGGGACTGCGTGGTGGTGAGAAGGTCCATCTTCTCTTCAGGAGGAACATAGGAAACAGGGGCCCTGGAGAACACCTGGGGTGTGGGCCATGCTTGGAACTTGTCCCGAAACTCCGTAGTGGTAGAGAAAGGAGCATCCAGCCCAGGGCCCCTGGCTGGAGGCTTCAGGCTCTTTGCAGGCTTCCCTACCAGGCCCCGAAAGGACTCTTTATGGGTGGTGAGGCTCTCAAAGGGGATTCCACAGGGCCTGAACTTCTCTGCCTCGTGCACGAAGCGCTTCTTCACGGGGTGGGGCACATAGCTCATCTTGTAGTTAGTCAGGTCCTCCAAAGGTACGTTGCAGAGCTTCGGCATGGCAGGAGGCTTGCAGCTCCTGGTGGCCACAAGGCCCTTCATGGGGTAGTCATCCTGGTTGGTGGTTCTGCTGTCAAACTTGGTGGACGCTGGCCGGTAATGGTGTGGTGGTCGGAGCAGCTCTTGTCTTGGCTGGTCCCAAGGTATATAATCAGCTAAAATTAAAGCAGAAGTACTTAGTGCTAAATTAGATCCATAGAGTCTAAGACCCCAGAGCCTTAAGCCAATGAGGTTGCCTCTGAGACCTGGGGAAAACAGAGTAGACCCTGTCACCATTTCAACAAGCTAAAAGTTTCAACTTCATAGTTATGTGCAGGCTCCTGTGCAGAAGAGACAAATCTACACAAGGTTCCATCGCTCTCCACAAGGCTGCAAGCAGAGATCTTAGAGACTCCACGCTCACGGGAGGATCTAGCGGGCTCAGGCCAGGAAGCAAAGCAAACCTGGCTCCTGTGCCCGAGGGCAGTTCCTGTCCCGTGGGGAATGTCCCCTCTTTAATCAGCACAGAGTAATTGGGAAGATGCCTGTGGGGAGTGGGACAGAGGACCCAGAACCCACCATGGGTGGGCCATGAACCCAGCCCCACCAAGCTGCCTGATCAGCTATGACAACTTTGTGTCTCTCGGACCCTCACATCTGAGCCCCATAAATCAAATACGCAGCTCCAAAGGAAAAGATGCACTATATTGGCTGGTGAGAAGAAAATAGCAGCTTCCCTTGCATAAAATTTACAAGGCAGGATTCTAAGCGTTTTACGTATTAATTCCTTTGATCTTCAGACAGCCCTAATACAGCGAGTGCTAAATACCCACCTTACAGATTCAGACACAGGGCAGAGACACGATGGAACTCCCAGCCCACCGGCTGGTAGAAAAACCACAGAGTCACATTCGGATCCGGAGCCCACGCTACGCAGCCTGCTACCTGATTTAAAAAACAGCAGACTTGTGCCAGCCAGGCATAAGCCCCTCCACACACGATCTTACTTCACCTTCCCAGCGGCCTTCATGATGGTGCAAGCATCCCTGCTGCACACATTCCCTAACGCAAGACTCGGAGAAGCTAAGGAATCTGCCCCAAAGCCACACGGCCACTGTGCTGGCTTACGTCACTGAGACAAAGTTCCTGACAACAGCAGCTTAAAAGAAGGAAACATTTCTTGTGCCTCGAAGCCTCAGAGGTTTCTGTCCGTGCTCAGCTGACTCCAGATTTTAGACCTAAGGCATAGCAGAACAGACAGACAGATGAACACAGACAGATGGAGACAGAGAGCATGCCACACACTGCACTGGAAGACGTGACCTCCTCCTTCTCCCCTGCCCCACCCCTCCTCCTCCTGTTCCTCTTCTCTTCTTCCTCCTCCTTCCCCTTTCCCTTCTCTTCCTCTTCCCCTGCTCTTTCTTCTCTTCGTCCTTTTCCTTCTCCCCTTTTTCCCTTTCTCCCCTTCTCCCCTGCTCCTCCTACTCCTCCTTCTCCTTCTCATCCCCCTCCTCCTCCCCAGCTCCTTCTCCTCCTCCCCCTCCTCCTTCTCCTCTTCCTCCTCCTGCTCCTTCTCTTCTTTCTCCTTCTACTCCTCCTTGTTCTCCTCCTCCTTCTCCCCTCCTGATCCTGCTTCTCCCTTGCTCTTCCTCCTCCTCCCCCTCCTCTTCCTTCTCCTCCTCCCCCGCTCTTCCTCCTTTTCATTTCATCCTGCCACCACCCAGCAGATGCTACCACCTGCTCCCAGAAGAGCACTCTACTGACTCCCAACTCAGCCGTATGAACAAGCAACACCAACGACCCCAGCTTACGAGAGTCGGGAACAGGAGTGTGAGCCTTTGACGTGATTCCAAAGCCATGCTCTTCCAGCAGCCCGCTCCAGAATTACTGACACTATTTCTCGAGAGTAAAGCATAGAGGAATAACAACCGTGGATAAATATTTGGGGGAGGAGATGTTCCAAATGTTTGAAGAATCAAAATGATTGGCGAGCTCTGTCTATTCTTGACCAACCCAAGAATAATCTCTGCTGTGGAGGTAGGATGGCCAAGGCAAAAGGAGGCGTGGACCCAAGCACAGCTGCTCTCGAGATGGCCCAGGCACTCTTGGGCCACAGACCCTGCCCTGCGGGAGTCCGCAGTGACCTCACCCCCGGAGCTCTGGGGCAGCTCAGAGGGGGAGAGCACAGTGGATGGGCAGGAGCTCTGAACCCCGCCCTTCCACTGCCCTGACTCTGCTGCCTTTCTTTCTGTAACACTCAGCTCACACTGCCGCATCACGCCCATAAATCACCAGGCCTGAAGAAGCCCATATGAGCCTAGTGAACCCCTGAGTCCACAGGGGTTCTTTACAGCTTTACAGAGAGACAAATGCGGCTTCCCAGAGCCCTGGAGGTTCATAATCAACACCAGCAGAGTTATAGGCACGTGTTCTTACAGTTCTATTGAGATACAATTTACATAAAACACACCTTTTAAGAAATGTTTGCCAAATCACTATAGATTTTCTGTAATTTAACTATCACATCTGGGTCTTCGTTCTGGGGTGCTGGTGTTTTATTTGGTTGTGGTGGTGGTGAGAGCGGTGCCAGTGGTGCCGGGTTAACCCTGTGCGGTGCCGTACCTCGGAGCCACACCCAGCCCTCACTCCTCTGCTTAGTGAGCTGTGAGGTGGTGCGCATGGATCTGCAGCTGTCTCAGCACCGTTTACTAAAAAGCACGTCCTCCATCATGCCCGGCACTTCTGTAGAAAATGTGGCAATAAATCTGAAGGCTTATTTCTGTACTCTGAAGGGTGTTCAGGGTCTCACTACTAGATCGAACTCGTAGCGATCCACCTGTTTACAGCCTCCCAAGAGTTGGGATTATGGGTGCACACCACCACGCCCAGTCTCAATTGCCATCTCAGCACGCCCAGGGGGTTGGGCTGGCACAGCAGGCCTGGATCAAATCCCCGGCCCTGCATCTGCTTGCAGGTGCTTTAATCCACCGAGCTATTTGACTGGCCTTTCTGGTAACTTTCAGTGTATAAATTCTTTTATTTATATGAGTTTATTTTCTTAAACTTATCAAAAGTATTTTATTCATTTCAGACTATCAGGAAAGAACTTTTCCCTTACAACAGGGTTCACTGAGGATCAGACTCAGGACCTCACGCATATCATGCACCTGCTCTGCCCCTGGGCTACATCCCTGACCCCTGAGCACTATTTTCTTTATTTTATTTCGATTTTTCAATGCCAGTGTATAGAAATGCAATTGACTTTATTACATTACTCTTCAATATTGTTACCCTGATGCACTCCTTCATTATTTCCAATAGGTTCTGCAGATCCTTTAGGACTGTCTGCATACAGCGCTATCATCTGAAGAGAAACACAACTTCACATCTCACTTTCTGATCTAGAAGCACTTGCTCCTTGGCTTTCCTTGTGTTATTGCATGAGACAGAAGTGCAACCTGATGCCGAGTGGAGTGGAAGCCATCTGACCTGCTCTTCACTGTAGTGGAAAGGCCTCTGGCCTCCACACAGGAAGCAAGTGCTGGCTGCGGAACTCTGCTGATGTTCTTAATTGAGCAAAGAAAGTTCATTCTCTTCCTAGCTTGCTGAGAGCTTCATGCGATTCTGTCGGTGTTTTTTCTATCTGTTGTGTTTCTTGTCTTTTACCTTAATAACGTGGTTTATACACTAATTGATTTGCTGATATTACACCAACCTTGCCTTCCCTCACACAAACCTCTCAGTTTTATCACTTATTCTGTAACAGCCTTTTAAATCTGTAGGAAAAACAGAGAAGTAGTACATTTACAGAGCTACAGTCACAAGTTCTCTACTCCATTGCACGGATTGGTGTTGCCTTCTAATTTCATTTCCTTCAGCCTGACATTTTTCCTTTAGTATTTTTTTCTAAGACAAGTCAGATACTTATCTCACTCCTATTTCTGTCTGTCCTCTGCCCCCACTCATATTTATTTTGACCTCAATTTTTTTTCTGTATTTTAGGGAAGGGCTTACAGGATGTTCAGGGTCTCATTACCAGATTGGACTTGTAGTGATCCATCTGTTTACAGCCTCCCAAGAGCTGGGATCACAGGCATGCACCACCACACCCAGTCTCAATTGCCAGCTCAGCATTCCCCCAAGGTCAGGGCTGGCACAGTAGGCCTGGGATCGAACCCCCAGCCCCTGCACCTGCTTGCAGGTGCTTTAATCCATTGAGCTATTTGGCCAGCCCTTAACCTCAATCTTGAAGCATATCAACAGACATAAACTTCTTTGTTTGGCACTTTCTTTTTTAGTCCCTTTTCTTTCACTGTGTAACCCGCTGCTCTCGGTCTCCCACTGCTTTAAAGGACGCGCACGCGTGCGCACACACACACACACATATGCACATGCACATACACACTCTCGCTCACACACACCCCATGAGGCTCGCTCTCATTGCGCTGCTCCCTTGCTTCTTTCCTACTTGTTGTCTTAGACTTCCCACAGTTGGACAATGCGAGTAAGTGTGAGTCAGCGTGTGCTTATCCTATTTGGGTAGTGCCTCTTGGACGTACAAATATCTTTCATGAAATTTACAGAATTTCAGCAGTTACCCTTCAAGTGCTCTTTCTGCCCAGTCCCTCCATGGCTTCTGCTGTGAGACCCTGGCACGGTGGGGTCAGGGAATCCCCTGCTCAGTTCTCCTCTGTGCTCCAGGGTGGACAGTCTCTGCTGGCCTATCTTTATTTTCACTGATTCTGGTGCCAACTTACTTCTGCTGGTGAGTGCTTCTGATAAGTATTTATTTTGGTAATTGTCCAATTCCAACATTTTCACTTAGTTTTTTATGATTTCCACCTACAAGTATTCTTCATTATCAGTTGTTGCATTTCCTTCATTTCTTTAACTATAGCTTCCTGTTCTTTTGTGAGTATATTTATAATGCCTACTCTGAAATATTTTTCTGATATGTCCAACATCTGGGACCCCTAAGAAACAGCTTTGTCTCTTCCCCCACATGCAAGGACTATACTTCCCTCTTTTTGTTCCTGTCTCACAATTCTTTTTTGAGATAGAGTCTTACTGTGTAGCTCAGGCTGGCCTTGAACTCATTATGTAGCCAGGCTGACCTCAGACTCATGTCCATGCTCCCCTTTCTGCTTCCTAGGCATACTTCACTGTGCTCAGCTTTGTTTCATAAATGTCTGTTAAAGACCCTATAGCTTAGACTATATGCTCTAGCAACTATAAATTCTTAATTCTAGCCTCCAGTAGAGGTTCTTGTTTTGCTTATGTTTAATGAAATACTAGCATTAGTTCCATAGTTTCACCTCTCCTGCACCCTATAATTACTCATATTTTTGTTCATTTTCCCTTCCCCCACTCCACTAACTAAGGATAGAACCCATGTGCTATAAGCTACATTCCCAGCCTTTCTTTCTGTTTCTTTTTTTAAGACAAGGTCTCTCAGTTGCTCATGCTGACTTCAAACTTGTGATGCTCCTGCCTCAGCCTTTTAAGTAGTTGGGATGAATAAAAAAGGAACCACTGTACGTGGCTCTTCTCTTTTTAAGAAATTGTTTGAATTTTTACGGTTCGCTTCCTAAGGTTCAGCGTGTCATCAGCAGCTAGGGGTAGAGTGCCTGCACAGATAGATAGCCCTCAGCCCCTTCAACCTAGCCTGCCCATGAGCACATCTTTCAGACCACCATGGCTATGTCTGGGGTTAGCCAAGTCCACTGTGTTTATCTCATTCTCTGGTTCTCCCTGCTAAATCTCTGTTTACCTATTGCCTACCACAGTTAGTGCTGAAAACCTCAAGCTAGTTGCAGAAATTGTCTTGTCTGATTTCCCCATGGAAATCACTATTGCTTCTGTCAAAACTCTCGGGCATATAGTCTGTTCCAGTCACTGCAGACCCCTCTGGCACCAGGGCCATCTTCACAGCCCAGCCTGCTGGGGAGAACCACCACACGGATGCAGCTGGGGAATGAGGGGCATGGGAGCCACAGATGCCTGTGATCCATAACCAAGTTTTGATAATTTTACTTGAATAAATGCCCTCAATCATATAATTTTTGTCATAGATTTTTGGTTCATTTCCAGAGCCTTGCAATGGTTGGGTTTACCATTTTGCCTAGTTCTGTCACTGCTGTTTGGGAGAGAAGACTTGCCAAGCACTGGCTCCACCACTCCAGAGCTCCACACTCATCCCCAGGCACACTCTTACATTTATTTTAGGCCAGTAATAGCACCAACTATTTGTTCAAAATTGGCTTCATTTTAATTGAAAATCTAATCTTTCTCCAAGAGCCATTAATGGCTCTATCAGCATCTTGAAAGCATTAGGGGCCTTCAAGGGAAGCATCTTACTGAATATAAACCACATGTTCCACCCCAGACCGCAGGCCCTCTGAAATAGGGGTACCTACCTGTAGATACCCACATGCTACCTCAGGGTAGTGGAGGGGGCTGGGAGAGGCTTTGCTGTGACAGATGAAGTGTTACGGAAAAATGCTTTGTGAGCTCAGAGTTGCCTCCTGTGATTTCTGATAACCAACAATACCGTTGAAACCACATTAGTATTCAGCCCTGACTTCCTCCACCAGCACTTATTACAAAGGCCTCTCCACAAAGCCCTGAAAAACCTCAGAATTCCATCTGACAAACTATTCACACAGCAGTAAAGCCCTTCAGGGCCAGAGTGTCCTGTGAGTAATTGGCAAGAACCTCTTTAAAAGAGATTCCATTCAATAAAGTATCTTTAAAAAAACTCAGCTAAACCTAAAGCTGAGCATCAAGTAATTATACTCTCAATCTTTCCAATTGCACAGTGTTTTGAAAATGTCACAAATTACAACCAAATGCTGCTGAAGCACATTTTATTGGTGGTTTTCTGGACCCCGGTTAAGGTGCCAGCCATGACTAGAAAGTGCAAAGTCTGAACATTTTTCTAACAGAATTAATGGAAGCAGCACACATAAGCAAGACGTAGATGGACCCACTAAACAGCACACACGCAATACCTTTGCTCTCTTCTCCGCTTGGAGAGACGGTCAATATATAGCCATAAAATATGAAGGTTGCTATCAAAAATACTACTGTAGCAAATTTTTACGAGAGATAAATCATGCAGGGAGTGATTTACCAAGATGTAACAGAAAAGTATGGCCCCTCACACGTGCAAGAGCTAGCTCAGGGGCCAGCGAGATAGCTCAGTGGACTAAGTGCCTGCTTTGGCAAGTGCAAGGACCAGAGTTCGGTCCCCCTGTAATCCCAACACCGGAGAGGCTGAATCAGGAGGATCACTATGAGTCCAAGCTGTATGGAGACCCTGGACCAAACACATAAATGAAAAAAAAAAAAAAATCCTAGTCCAGTAGTGTCCCAAGGGTAGGATAGGTGTCAGAGGCCTTCCTCAAATCTCACTTCTGCTCCCTGCCAGGACCTATCAGGAAATTGGCTGGGTGAGAACTCACATCTGTTCACTGCCAAAGTCACCTGGAGTCTCTGTAAACAAGAGGTCACAACATTCAGCCATGTGCTCCTGTAGGTGACATATCTTTAGTCCATTCCCTGTTCTAAATGCTGAGAATACAAATATTAGACATGTAACACCCAAACATGGAAGCCATGATACCACAAGACTGTATTAAAACAGTAAGCCACTCAAATTAATAAAATAAAAACAGTTGCTACAGCCTGCCTGAATGTTCCTCAGCTCCGGTGTTGAAGCTAGGCAGGCCCTCAGGGGACTCCTGAGCACCCTATGCTGGCCAGTGAGCTGTGGGTAGAAGGGCTGGAGAGGCAGGCCTGAGCCTTCTTCCCTGCCTTTCACCACAAGCAGCGATCAGGCTCTCAGCAGACACTGAACCCACCAGCACCTTCCTCTTAGACATCCCTGCCTCCAGAATTGCAAGAAAAAAAAATTTCTATTATTTTTAAATTACCCAGTCAGGTTTGTTCTTATAGAATTATAGACAAAGATAGTAAAACTATTAACACAGGTGGGTTGGAAACCAGCAATATGAGTCAGATGCAAAGACAAATCTAACAAGACAAATCTAACAGGTACACACTGATTTGTTTTTAAGTCTGAATTTCAGAGGAAAACTATAAAATCCAACCTCAAATACATATTTGTCACCAGAACAAAAACGTGCCCATGTACATGTGCCAGGCCCTGTGCAAGTTATTACTTGACTGTTTAATTATGTTAAAGCAGGCGAGCAGTTAATAAGTTAACAGGTCAGAAGTTTAAGAAAAGTAGAGAATAGAATTCTCTCCATGGTTTAGCTTCATCAAAGGAATACTATTGCAGGGTTTGCTGAGGGCTCAAGGTGCAGCCTCACAAATGGATGGAGTACAGGAAAGGAGGAGGCAGAGAAGCGAGGCACAAGCCCAAGCTGGGGCTTCCCTGTATACGTGTTTATTTTAAGCAGATCGTGGAGAAGCGCAGGAAGACATTTCTTTAATAACACGGCGAGCCTTTCTCCACGGTGGCGTTGAAGCTCAGGCCAGCAAGGAACATTCTTCACTTCCAGAACTCTCCTTGCACTAAGTGCAAAGTGGAGAAGAACAGAATCAAGCAGGAGATTGCCATGAAGGGCGTTTAACTCCTCCAAGACATAAACCAAGGGGCTCACGAATACAGTGAAACAAAAGAGAGATTTTGCAGTCTGTCCTGCCTATCAGAGCCCCCCGCCCGCACCTCCAAGCCAGCGCAGGCCCACTTCTGTCCCTCTGCCCCACCTCCCTGTACGTGGCAGTGTGTTGCCGTTTCCTGTAAACGCTGGATGGGGGAACTCCACAAATGGATTCGAGGGCCCCCCACTGCACACCTGGCCGTACCGACTCCTTCTAAAGCACCTATTCCAGGGTCTGCTATGGGGGCAATTGGCAAAGAAACAGATCCTCGCTCCCTCGGAGCTTAGATGGCCAAGGAAACACAAACTAAGCAGAAAGAGGCTGGACAGGGGGAAGGAGGAGGGAAGTAGGACTTCAACATGGCGGCTGCGGTATTGGCGGTGGCTACGGTGACGGCCTGGCCCGGGGTGGGCAGAGTAGGGGGTGGTGGCCTTAATTTTTCCTAGGGGCGTCGGAAGCTCAGCGGGGTCCGAGCCTGGGAGGCCAGCCGTTGCCCGGACCTTTCGGCTTTGGGGGTAGTAGCGGCGT